>OZ025223.1:4516624-4601761 GCA_964019055.1 Anthopleura xanthogrammica | reverse complement strand
AGTATTGAAGATGTAGAGCTTCTCTGTAGATATGCTTCAATAAATCGTTATTATTATTATTATTATTTATTATTTTCTTAGTATTGAAGATGTAGAGCTACTCTGTAGATATACTTCAATAAATCGTTATTATTATTATTATTATTATTTATTATTTTCTTAGTATTGAAGATGTAGAGCTTCTCTGTAGATATACTTCAATAAATCGTTATTATTATTATTATTATTATTATTATTATTTATTATTTTCTTAGTATTGAAGATGTAGAGCTTCTCTGTAGATATACTTCAATAAATCGTTATTATTATTATTATTATTATTATTTATTATTTTCTTAGTATTGAAGATGTAGAGCTACTCTGTAGATATACTTCAATAAATCGTTATTATTATTATTATTATTATTTATTATTTTCTTAGTATTGAAGATGTAGAGCTACTCTGTAGATATACTTCAATAAATCGTTATTATTATTATTATTATTTATTATTTTCTTAGTATTGAAGATGTAGAGCTACTCTGTAGATATACTTCAATAAATCGTTATTATTATTATTATTATTATTTATTATTTTCTTAGTATTGAAGATGTAGAGCTACTCTGTAGATATGCTTCAATAAATCGTTATTATTATTATTATTATTATTTATTATTTTCTTAGTATTGAAGATGTAGAGCTACTCTGTAGATATACTTCAATAAATCGTTATTATTATTATTATTATTTATTATTTTCTTAGTATTGAAGATGTAGAGCTACTCTGTAGATATACTTCAATAAATCGTTATTATTATTATTATTATTATTATTTATTATTTTCTTAGTATTGAAGATGTAGAGCTACTCTGTAGATATACTTCAATAAATCGTTATTATTATTATTATTATTATTTATTATTTTCTTAGTATTGAAGATGTAGAGCTACTCTGTAGATATACTTCAATAAATCGTTATTATTATTATTATTATTTATTATTTTCTTAGTATTGAAGATGTAGAGCTTCTCTGTAGATATGCTTCAATAAATCGTTATTATTATTATTATTATTTATTATTTTCTTAGTATTGAAGATGTAGAGCTACTCTGTAGATATACTTCAATAAATCGTTATTATTATTATTATTATTATTTATTATTTTCTTAGTATTGAAGATGTAGAGCTTCTCTGTAGATATACTTCAATAAATCGTTATTATTATTATTATTATTATTATTATTATTTATTATTTTCTTAGTATTGAAGATGTAGAGCTTCTCTGTAGATATACTTCAATAAATCGTTATTATTATTATTATTATTATTATTTATTATTTTCTTAGTATTGAAGATGTAGAGCTACTCTGTAGATATACTTCAATAAATCGTTATTATTATTATTATTATTATTTATTATTTTCTTAGTATTGAAGATGTAGAGCTTCTCTGTAGATATACTTCAATAAATCGTTATTATTATTATTATTATTATTATTATTTATTATTTTCTTAGTATTGAAGATGTAGAGCTTCTCTGTAGATATACTTCAATAAATCGTTATTATTATTATTATTATTATTATTATTTATTATTTTCTTAGTATTGAAGATGTAGAGCTTCTCTGTAGATATACTTCAATAAATCGTTATTATTATTATTATTATTATTATTATTTATTATTTTCTTAGTATTGAAGATGTAGAGCTACTCTGTAGATATACTTCAATAAATCGTTATTATTATTATTATTATTATTATTTATTATTTTCTTAGTATTGAAGATGTAGAGCTACTCTGTAGATATACTTCAATAAATCGTTATTATTATTATTATTATTTATTATTTTCTTAGTATTGAAGATGTAGAGCTACTCTGTAGATATACTTCAATAAATCGTTATTATTATTATTATTATTTATTATTTTCTTAGTATTGAAGATGTAGAGCTTCTCTGTAGATATGCTTCAATAAATCGTTATTATTATTATTATTATTATTTATTATTTTCTTAGTATTGAAGATGTAGAGCTACTCTGTAGATATGCTTCAATAAATCGTTATTATTATTATTATTATTATTTATTATTTTCTTAGTATTGAAGATGTAGAGCTTCTCTGTAGATATGCTTCAATAAATCGTTATTATTATTATTATTATTATTTATTATTTTCTTAGTATTGAAGATGTAGAGCTACTCTGTAGATATGCTTCAATAAATCGTTATTATTATTATTATTATTTATTATTTTCTTAGTATTGAAGATGTAGAGCTTCTCTGTAGATATGCTTCAATAAATCGTTATTATTATTATTATTATTATTATTTATTATTTTCTTAGTATTGAAGATGTAGAGCTTCTCTGTAGATATACTTCAATAAATCGTTATTATTATTATTATTATTATTATTTATTATTTTCTTAGTATTGAAGATGTAGAGCTACTCTGTAGATATACTTCAATAAATCGTTATTATTATTATTATTATTATTTATTATTTTCTTAGTATTGAAGATGTAGAGCTTCTCTGTAGATATACTTCAATAAATCGTTATTATTATTATTATTATTATTATTATTTATTATTTTCTTAGTATTGAAGATGTAGAGCTTCTCTGTAGATATACTTCAATAAATCGTTATTATTATTATTATTATTATTATTATTTATTATTTTCTTAGTATTGAAGATGTAGAGCTTCTCTGTAGATATACTTCAATAAATCGTTATTATTATTATTATTATTATTATTATTTATTATTTTCTTAGTATTGAAGATGTAGAGCTACTCTGTAGATATACTTCAATAAATCGTTATTATTATTATTATTATTATTTATTATTTTCTTAGTATTGAAGATGTAGAGCTACTCTGTAGATATACTTCAATAAATCGTTATTATTATTATTATTATTATTTATTATTTTCTTAGTATTGAAGATGTAGAGCTACTCTGTAGATATACTTCAATAAATCGTTATTATTATTATTATTATTTATTATTTTCTTAGTATTGAAGATGTAGAGCTACTCTGTAGATATGCTTCAATAAATCGTTATTATTATTATTATTATTATTATTATTATTTATTATTTTCTTAGTATTGAAGATGTAGAGCTACTCTTTAGATATGCTTCAATAAATCGTTATTATTATTATTATTATTATTTATTATTTTCTTAGTATTGAAGATGTAGAGCTACTCTGTAGATATACTTCAATAAATCGTTATTATTATTATTATTATTTATTATTTTCTTAGTATTGAAGATGTAGAGCTACTCTGTAGATATACTTCAATAAATCGTTATTATTATTATTATTATTATTATTTATTATTTTCTTTGTATTGAAGATGTAGAGCTACTCTGTAGATATACTTCAATAAATCGTTATTATTATTATTATTATTATTTATTATTTTCTTAGTATTGAAGATGTAGAGCTACTCTGTAGATATACTTCAATAAATCGTTATTATTATTATTATTATTTATTATTTTCTTAGTATTGAAGATGTAGAGCTTCTCTGTAGATATGCTTCAATAAATCGTTATTATTATTATTATTATTATTTATTATTTTCTTAGTATTGAAGATGTAGAGCTACTCTGTAGATATGCTTCAATAAATCGTTATTATTATTATTATTATTTATTATTTTCTTAGTATTGAAGATGTAGAGCTTCTCTGTAGATATGCTTCAATAAATCGTTATTATTATTATTATTATTTATTATTTTCTTAGTATTGAAGATGTAGAGCTACTCTGTAGATATGCTTCAATAAATCGTTATTATTATTATTATTATTTATTATTTTCTTAGTATTGAAGATGTAGAGCTTCTCTGTAGATATGCTTCAATAAATCGTTATTATTATTATTATTATTATTTATTATTTTCTTAGTATTGAAGATGTAGAGCTACTCTGTAGATATGCTTCAATAAATCGTTATTATTATTATTATTATTTATTATTTTCTTAGTATTGAAGATGTAGAGCTACTCTGTAGATATGCTTCAATAAATCGTTACTATTATTATTATTATTATTTATTATTTTCTTAGTATTGAAGATGTAGAGCTACTCTGTAGATATACTTCAATAAATCGTTATTATTATTATTATTATTATTTATTATTTTCTTAGTATTGAAGATGTAGAGCTACTCTGTAGATATACTTCAATAAATCGTTATTATTATTATTATTATTATTATTATTATTATTATTATTATTATTATTATTATTATAATTATTATTATTATTATTATTATTATTATTATTATTTATTATTTTCTTAGTATTGAAGATGTAGTGCTTCTCTGTAGATATACTTCAATAAATCGTTATTATTATTATTATTATTATTATTATTTATTATTTTCTTAGTATTGAAGATGTAGAGCTACTCTGTAGATATGCTTCAATAAATCGTTATTATTATTATTATTATTATTATTTATTATTTTCTTAGTATTGAAGATGTAGAGCTACTCTGTAGATATACTTCAATAAATCGTTATTATTATTATTATTATTATTTATTATTTTCTTAGTATTGAAGATGTAGAGCTACTCTGTAGATATGCTTCAATAAATCGTTATTATTATTATTATTATTATTATTATTTATTATTTTCTTAGTATTGAAGATGTAGAGCTACTCTGTAGATATACTTCAATAAATCGTTATTATTATTATTATTATTATTTATTATTTTCTTAGTATTGAAGATGTAGAGCTACTCTGTAGATATGCTTCAATAAATCGTTATTATTATTATTATTATTATTATTATTTATTATTTTCTTAGTATTGAAGATGTAGAGCTACTCTGTAGATATACTTCAATAAATCGTTATTATTATTATTATTATTATTTATTATTTTCTTAGTATTGAAGATGTAGAGCTACTCTGTAGATATACTTCAATAAATCGTTATTATTATTATTATTATTATTATTATTATTATTATTATAATTATTATTATTATTATTATTATTATTATTATTATTTATTATTTTCTTAGTATTGAAGATGTAGAGCTTCTCTGTAGATATACTTCAATAAATCGTTATTATTATTATTATTATTATTTATTATTTTCTTAGTATTGAAGATGTAGAGCTACTCTGTAGATATGCTTCAATAAATCGTTATTATTATTATTATTATTATTTATTATTTTCTTAGTATTGAAGATGTAGAGCTTCTCTGTAGATATGCTTCAATAAATCGTTATTATTATTATTATTATTATTATTATTATTATTATTATTATTATTATTATTATAATTATTATTATTATTATTATTATTATTATTATTATTATTATTATTATAATTATTATTATTATTATTATTATTATTATTATTATTATTATCGTGCCGACATGTGAGGCCACCGAGTGACAGGTGTCACATTATGCACGTGATCACAGGCGATCAGTTTACTTAATGTTTTTGGAATGTGGACATCGTATACAGTCTGGTAAGGACTTATGAGTTTAGAAATTCGCCGGCCTTATTCATTTATTTACGCCATGTAAACGGCATAACTTTCCGGCTTTAATTTTAGAAAACCTACTTCTACTACTGTTATTACTATTCCTACTGCGGAACTGCTACAATTTGAGCCCAACTATGGTCGGTGGAATGTCTAATGTACGAAGGAATGTGAACTAGTTGAGTTTATAAAGCCTGTATTAAACCACGTTTATGTATACAACTATGTGATTTGGAGTCACAACATGAAAGACCACACTAAAATTGTTTAATGCTCAGATACACGGTGCAACATTCCTTGCAACATTGCTTGAATAGTTTACCGAGTTTTAGAATGTTTGGGCAAATACTCACTGATTAGCAAGCTTTAAACAAATTGCACAAATAAGAGAGAATGTATGGTTTTGGGGGACCTTTAAAAGCTTGCCACTCAGCACGTTTTCATCCAAACATGCTCAGAATCGGTAATCTAGTACTAATATTAGTCTATTAGATTAAAATTTCTACTTTCGTCTCCAGTCCCTTTCTTAACCTAGCTAGGAACGGCTTATATATGGACTAAGTGTAGGCCGCAGTTTTTGGGTGATAATATTTTGTAAGAGACCAAATGCTTTAATAAATATTTTTTCCAATGAAAACGTATATACGAACAGCAGATTTGAAAATAAGGCCCAGAATTATAGCACCGCTTTTTTAAAAAAAGGTTTCACTTCAGAATCTATTTCTAAAAATAAAGTTATGCACAAATGAAAATAAATGAATAAACCACTTACAGTTTTCACAGTTTCTTCCTTTTGCTCCATTACAGACGCAATGATAGTCGTTGTTATCGTAGTCAGGGTAACACGATCCATTGTTCTGACACGGTGACGGGTCCATACACTTGTTCTAGAAAAAGGAATATTTTCAAAACACTTTCAAAAACTCATGAATATTTCATAAGCCTGTCATCCAGATTGTCGCGACAGCGACCATTCTCGTCACGTGGATACCTGATAAAATCCTCTTCATTACTATTCAAATCAACTTTATATAAATACAAATGTGTCTTTATATAAAGAATACTATAATGAGGATGACTTTATCAAAGATGAAGACTTATACCCTCTTTACACCGGACCTACATGTTTAAAGGTTGTTTAGTTCAACAAGTGCCCTTACATCAGCAGCCTGTACGCCTAACTAAACAACTTTCAAACCTTCTTTAACTAAACTACTTTGGGGATGTAGTTTTAACCTTAAATAAAGATGGCAGCCAAACGACAAAGGAAATGCGATAGATAAATTAATAAATACCAAGGTTAGTTGGTGTGAATGGGGCTTTAGATGAAGACTTAGAGTCTAGTACCCCATTCACACCAAAACCTGTTTAGTTAAACTGAGTTTTTATTAAACAAAATGTTTAGAGACTAGAAAGCTTCAATGAAAATATTTTATCTCTAATCTGTTCAGTAGAATATGAAGGATAGTTTATATGTATTATTTCATCAAAGAGTGAACAATGTTTGTAAATAATTTTCTAAACATGTTTAGTTAAACTACTTTAAAACATGTTTAAGCTATAGTGTGAACGAGGTATAGGCCTCATAACATGCAATAAAGGTCAGTCTCGCGTACGATTCCGACTCCCCTTAGTTACCGTTGCTATGTCCCACAAACTCAACAAATAGACCTTTCCCGAATTCGCTTGGATGATTACCTTGATAAATAAAAGAATCAAGTTCAGTCTCGACTTGGAACCATTGTTTCGTGATCATCCAAGCGAATTCGGGAAAGGTCTATTAGCTAGAATATCTCAGAACAAGAAAAAATGAACTGTGTTAAAATTGGCAGGTTGTCTTCAATTTGTGGGAGCCTTTTTTGGACCGACTGCGCATGACAGTGATGCGTACAAACCTCTTTCGCTCTAATTCGACCAAAGGTTTTTGGTGAATCATTCATGACTTTTTGAAGAAGAGTTTAATAAACTCGAAGATCGTGTTTTAAAACTGATCAAACTGTTCTTGGCAATTTCTCTGATGCCATACTAAGCAGCTTAGTACACCTCGAAGCAAATGTTAACCTAATTTGAATGCCCTTAATCATCACCTGGTATATGATTTTTTCTCAATAAAAGTATTTGCTCTGAAAGCTTGTTTATTGTACTTTATTTCTTGACATTATCAGCCTCGAAACGCAAATACTTCCCGGCAGCTAAACGACTCTTCGATGAATCATACTCAGTGCAAAAATCTGAAACACCAGTGCAAAAACCTGAAACACCGGTGCAAATTACATTTTCCGAAAACGGTCTTGAAACCAAATTTTTTTTGATTCTGCTGTTGATAACATTATCAAGCATCAAGACTATGCATTTTCTGATCGCGAAGGAACAAGTTTAAGCGGTGAAAACGGCTAAAAAGTTGGTGATTTTGTTTGTTTTTGAATTAATAATATAGATGCAAAAATTTCTCACTTCTGATTGGTTTAAAGCAGTGCAGTTTCCCTGAAACACCAGTGCAAAAACGTGAAACACCAGTGCAAAAACCTGAAACACCGGTGCAAATTACATTTTCCGAAAACGGTCTTGAAACCAATTTTTTTTTTATTCTGCTGTTGCTAACATTATTAAGCATCAAGACTATGCATTTTCCGATCGCGAAGGAACAAGTTTAAGCGGTGAAAACGGCTAAAAAGTTGGTGATTTTTTTTGTTTTTGAATAAATATTTTGTCGGTTTCAGTTGAAGAGCGCGCGCTGCTGACGCTATCTCACGTCATTGAGCGCGCGCTCAATGAGCTCTTGAAAAACACACATTTGATCAACACTCTATGAATATTTATGAGCATGAATATTAATAAACAAGGAATTTTGGTTCGAAATTTTTGCATCTATATTATTAACAAGAAATCGCATGGTTTTCTCGTGCACTTTGGAATAAATTTGCACTCGCGGGTTTTCAAAAAGCTCAAATAGCACTCGCCCTATCGGGCTCGTACAATTTTGAGCTCTTTGAAAACCCGCTCGTGCAAATTTATTCCAAAGTGCACTCGAAACCATGCGATTTCTATACAAAGCACCCGCTCTATAAATATTCATGAACTTTATTTAATCACCCAAAATGAACTATTTTTAAAATTAGAAACAGTTTGAAGTCTGTAAACTGTTCTGAAGCTCTATATTATTTATCCATTTTTTTGGTACTGGAATTTTCGAGAGAGTAAGAGAGAGTGCGTGTAAAAATCGAGAATCGTGCGACATTCGCAAACAATCGAAATTCTTTTTATTTCTTAATTGGAACTCCTTTGGTAAACCATTGGAAAGTCTAACAGCTTTTTATTTTTTCCAAAATCGCACGAGTTGATTTTCTGCCTATCAGACCCTTGGCCGACCATGTGAAGAAGCAAAAATCAGGCATTTTGATGGTCTCGCATTAAACGACAAAGTATTGCCTGAAATTGATATTTGGTCTACTATTAAAGCATAAATTTTTCACCTCAAAACTATAAAATTCTTTTGAAAAATCAAATTTTGAAATTTTATAATTAGCATCAAATGAGATTTAATCGTGACGACTTAGGCCGTGCTTACGCTCGGACAAGAGGTAGAGGGACAACCATACCTTGGTTAACATTTATTGTGTGTAAACGTCGGAAAAACCATTAGTAAAATACCACTTAAGACAATAGAAAGTTTTTCTCGATTTACTCTTCTATCAGGCATGGTTAAGAACAGTAAAATTCTTTTCTTGGCCCTAAACAATTTTTTTTCGTGGTAAAGCGGAGATGTGGACGGTATCTTGCTAAATTTTTTATGTCTCGGAATAATGGCTTCTTAAAAGCCTTTTAACAGCCCGAGGTATACCGATATTTCAAATAATTCTATTTTTCTGAAAGCATTTTAAGATTCATAATAGAGAGCTTAAGATTCGCGTTTTTTTCTCCCGCAAACGGCAAACGGGACCAAGTTTTCTTCGTTTTCCTGTATTTCACTTTCACCTTTTGCAAACTTTCTTAACAAAAAGAAATATTATTTTGTTTATCTACAACTTGGAGATTTTTGTGATTCCTTTTTACTAATTTTAAAGAACTTTTCACTGGTCAACTGACGTCAGTTTCAAGTTTGCCGTAAACGGGATTTCTTAAACTCTCTAATGATAGCGTCACGTCTACTTGTAAGAAATCACTTGACGCTCGAAAAAATACAACTTTTTAGTTGGTAATTTCAACTTTGCTTGCCCAGACATTAAAATGTAAATAAGTCGAACATGGTGTGTCGTCCCTTATTTCATTCTAGCTCTTTTTAACTCTTATGAATATTTATAGAGCGGGCGTTTTGGTTCTGAAGCCGAAATTAGACCTGCGTATGATTCATCGAAGAGTCGTTTAGCTGCCGGGAAGTATTTGCGTTCCCAGGCTGATAATGTCAAGAAATAAAGTACAATAAACAACCTTTCAGACCAAATACTTTTAATTGAGAAAAAATCATATACCAGGTGATGATTAAGATGGGTCTTATTTTGGGTTGTTCACACCTGTTCAGAGCAGACCGGAAGTCGATTTTCAAACTTTTGTAAAAATTGAAAAAAAAAAAAAGCGCGCTCGAAGTTTTAAACTGGATTTTTTGAAAGAGCTTACTAAAGGGTATCTTCTGACAAAATATGAGAAATTTGAAAATCCTGCAACTGTTCCGCCATTCTCGACCGTTACGGACAGCCACTCTTAAACACACTTTTTTTTTTAAAGTTGACAAGGACCAAAAAAAATCAAATTTTCTTCAGGAAATACAACAAAAAATGATGGTTTCAAATTACCAACAAAATAAATATCTTCATGTAATAAACTTTATGAAAGCATAACTTACCACGGGATAAAAGTAATGGAAGTCTGTACTGGTAACATGGAACGATCTTGAGTTATACTTGTCTGTTCTCAGTAACTCACAAACATGTTGGCCATTGATAGGATTCCCAAAGTTGAACGACGCACATTCAAGGTTTTTCAAACATCTGAAGGCACACGAGCCAAGTTTGTCGACGAGAGTTGTGTTGATAAGATGACTCGTGATTCGACGAAAAGCATCTCCTTTATACGCCTCGTACACAACTCCATCAGGAGTAACTTTTTTACACTCGGTATGAAAATTGTTGTGAAGAAAGATCCCGAAAATAAAGAATAAGGATAAATGCATGACTCTCAGTAAAGGTTTAACGATGCCCCTGATTCCTTTTCTCTTCACGACTAGGTTTTTAGCCAACGCAGATGTTTTAAGAACGAGCAAATAATAACAATGAATGATTCAAATTTGAGGGCCGCAAGTTAGAAAACTGTAAAAGGTTATTATGTATTCCTCCTTAAATGAAGTTATTGTATTGTATTGTAATGAACCAGGCAGGGTGCGTGAGAACAAAGCGGCACGCATTGGTTCACATGGATTCCGCTACAAACGTCATAGAATCGAACGATGTTATTTTTACTGAGTCTTATTCAAGTTCGTTCTCCCCTAATGAAATAACGCATTCATTGGTCCCCGTGAGTTCAAATATCTTTCTGAAAGGGCTTGAAAGATTAAAATTCCACATTTTCTTTCTGTCTTTCTTTCTTTCTTTCTTTCTTTCTTTCTTTCTTTTTATTTTGTTTGTTTGTTTGTTTGTTTCGTTTTTTCTTTCTTTCGTTTTTTCTTTCTTTCGTTTTTTCTTTCTTTCGTTTTTTCTTTCTTTCTTTCTTTCTTTCTTTCTTTCTTTCTTTCTTTCTTTCTTTCTTTCTTTCTTTCTTTCTTTCTTTCTTTCTTTTCATTTTCTTGCCTTGAAGACTGCAACAACCTGGGGAAACTGATATAGCTTGCATTAGATAATAACTTTGTTTACTTCCAAAGCGCCAGCTGAGTTGATATAAAGCATAGGTCAGATTAGTTTATGGATTAAGGCAAAAGACCCTATATATGGTCGCATACTTGTACTAAAGTCATAGTCTTTGTCTCCTGTCCCTTGATGTATAAAGAAAGCTGCAAATAACCTGATCTGTCGATACAGCAGGGGATTGTCATAAAACACGTCATTCTGGAGTGCAATGAATACCACTCATTTGGTGATGTGCTTGCATTGCATGGCACTGCAAATTATACTGTCTTATTTCATGTTTGAAACCCTCGCATTTGTACGGTCTCTATAAACTAGCTGTACTTAACGGTCTTCAATAACGGGTAAACAAACCACCAGGACTAGCCTCCTCCGCAGGCATCTCCTTTGGGATCCTCGGGCTTCCTGTGTTAAACCGCGCTTGCTAGAGTTTAGTTTAGAGTTGCCTGCGGAGGAGGCTACACCAGGACATGAGTTCGCATTAGAAATATGCATTTTATTTTATTTTTGACAACACTAATTCGTTTCCTTATATTTTATCATTCATTATTTTTTTACCCCCCCCCCCCCCTCCCCTACCATATTTTCCATCCATCCATTTATTTGTTTTCGTTCTCTTGACTGTTTCCTCCCGTACTATCATTCATAGGGCTCCTCCCCCCACCCCCTCCCCCCACCCCCTAGCCTCTCCCTCTCCGACCTGTATCCTCTAACATTTATATATTTAAACATACCGCGGCTTAAAATCGTTTTAGATAGATGGGTTTTGAAGTTGTTGTTGTTTGCGGCTGTGTGGCTTTTTTTTGCGAGAATGCAGATTAACAAGGCGCGGAAATTCGAGCAACAAAATCGTGCAACTCGTCGCGCAACATTGTTGCGTTGCAAGTTGCAGAGTGAATGTGGCTCGTATCATACCACCCCGTGTAACAACACAATTTTGTTGCGCGACTTTGTTGCAGAAGTAGAAGCGCTTTCTATACTACTCTCTCCAACAATGAAAATTTGTTGCGCGCGGGGTGGTAATATAATCAATCGTATTTAGGCTGAAGAAAGTTTTCATTTAATAACACCGCCCTTTTAACACCTGATTTTACACTGTACGCTCTTTTGCGTGACGTGACGACCCTAAGAACTTCTGCTAAGGAGACTACCTGTCACAGGGTTCGTACAGGATCCCGCGTGAGAATTTCCAAAACGTTTTTCAAATCTTTCCAATAAAGCCCTTTGACTCAAATTTCCAAAACCACACATAGCACAAAACTAAAGCCAAATTCATGGAACTGGAACATTCAACATACATTTAAAACGAAAACAATTCTTTGCAAGGTATAAGCCAGACAAGCTACAAAAAATCCATAACTTTTCCATAGCCTAGTGCACGTGGACCAGAAATCAATTTTCCAAAACTTTCCAGGGCCTGGAAAAATACATTACCAATTTCCAAAACTTTGCAAGACTTTCCAAAACCCGTACGCCGACCCTGCTGTCTCTAGTGTTTTCACTCTAATAGAAAATGTTTGGGTATTTGTTCGGAACCTACAAGACTGTAATAACCGGGTGGCCGTATTAATAAAGGGGTTCCACCACAGAAAGCTATGGTTCTGAATAGCTATATATAGAGAATGTTATATATAGAGAATGTTATATATAGAGAATGTTATATATAGAGAATGTTATATATAGAGAATGTATGGCAGATCATAAAATTTCTTTAAAATAAAATGATTTTCTTCATTTATTGTTTTGATTAACTGTATATCAATGCTTTATTGCATGCTTTGTGGTTTCCTGACAGTTTGGTTGTATTTTAAGGTGATTTTAGGAAATTTTATCTCCTCCCTAAAGACGAACTTCGTAAAATCGCCTTAAAATACAACCAAACCGTCAGGGAACCACAAAGCATGCAATAAAACATTGATATACAGTCAAGTAAACAATTAATAATGGTAATAGAACCGAGTTGAGTGCAATTTGGGCTGAAATCGCAAGAGTGATTACAAAATTGCACGACCGCGCAGCGGGAGTGCAATTTGTTAATCACGAGTGTGATTTCTGCCCAAAATTGCAAGACACGAAGTTCTATTACCTATTAATCATATCCATTTTGAAACTTAATATATTAAAATACTCAACAGTTATATGTAGCTTCAAAAGTGATTGTTTGACAAAATGATGCAATTAATGATTCAAAATAGTGCAATTAATGCTTTAATCGCACTATTTTGAATCATTAATTGCATCATTTTGTCAACCAATCACTTTTGAAGCTACATATGACTGTTGAGTATTTGAATATATTAAGTTTCAAAATGGATATGATTAATAGGTAATAGAACTGAGTGTCTTGCAATTTTGGGCTGAAATCACACTCGTGATTAACAAATTACACTCCCGCTGCGCGGTCGTGCAATTTTGTAATCACTCTTGCGATTTCAGCCCAAATTGCACTCCACTCAGTTCTATTACCATTATAAATCGCACACTTTGTAGCCAATCAGATTGCAGGATTTGATAATGATTTCAAAATGGATATGATTAATAATGGTAATAGAACTGAGTTGAGTGCAATTTGGGCTGAAATCGCAAGAGTGATTACAAAATTGCACGACCGCGCAGCGGGAGTGCAATTTGTTAATCACGAGTGTGATTTCTGCCCAAAATTGCAAGACACTCAGTTCTATTACCTATTAATCATTTCCATTTTGAAACTTAATATATTAAAATACTCAACAGTTATATGTAGCTTCAAAAGTGATTGTTTGACAAAATGATGCAATTAATGATTCAAAATAGTGCAATTAATGCTTAAATCGCACACTTTGTAGCCAATCAGATTGCAGGATTTGCTAATGATTTCAAAATGGATATGATTAATGAAGAAATTTATTTTATATTAAAGAAATTTTATGATCTGCCATACATTCTCTATATATAACTATTCAGAACCATAGCTTGGGCTGCCTGCGGTTCCACTGTATTTTGTATTGGTTATCTTCGTAGTAGGGGCTCAAAGTCGACCGGGGGGGAGGGGTGGGGATCTGCCCCTGTAGATTGGCTAAATGTTTTTGCCCAATTGGAGGATCTAATAGTTATAATGATATTATTAGATCACAATAAACTCATTAAAATGAATAAATCTCCAAGACAGTCCACTGCAACTGCCTCATTCATTACTTTTAATAAATATCAAAATCTTTTTTACCAAAGAATAGAAACTAACTTTACTTATTACCATAACAGTTATTTATTATATAAATACAAATCTAACTGGTCACTTAGGTACTCACTAATCAGTGGCATTAATTAAATCCTTTTACATTTCATCTGTGGTCAAAACTATGACAAAAAGTACTAAGTCATCTTAAGGGACCGTTCATAATTTATGATGACAGGGCAAACTGAAATGGGGGGGGGGGGGGGAGCAACATATACAGGACTATGAATTAAAGGGGTGTCATCAATGTATTCATTAATATTCTGCAATAGACCCTTTTCGAATATGGCATCTATGACGTCAAACGAGGAGTATGAGCATGTCCCGGATGTCATGAGTGATAATGATTGTTTTTTTAAATTCGGGGCATTCCAGTCCCGGATGCTGCTAGTGGAAATCATTGGGTTTTCGACATCCAGGACATTCTCATTCTTCTTGTTTGACGTCATAGATGCCAATGACGGGTCTATTGCAGAATATTGCACAATTAAATATTAGGTTTGCAAGGGGGACTACTAAGTATGTGTTATTCCACATATCACCCCAACCCATAAGTTACGAATGATCCCTATTCATCCAATTCATTTGCTTAAGTCAGGCAATAGTCCTCTAAAGAAAAGACATTAAAGAAAATAATTATAGTTGTTATATAATGTTGTTATTTGCCTTTTTTACTGTCAGTGTGTCATGGAGGTTTGATTCTTCAAACATTCTATTTAATTGTACATTACATAAAATATTTACTTTTAGCTATTTCATTCTCAAAATAATTACAATCAAGGGTTTGCGACACTTTTAATGGAATCCATGCCTGGGATGACGATAAAAAGAAATAAGTCGACATACGAGTGGGCTAACCTTTCTGTGAACTGTGCAAAGAAAAACCTTCAATGGAACTACTCTATTGTTTAAATATATTAAACTAGATGAAGATGTTATGGCTTTACTGTAAGTCATGCATGGTTCACAGCCAGCAGACAGTGTTCCTATACCATAATTCCTCATCCATGGAGTGAAAGGGAGGGGAGGGGAAGGGAGGGGATGTAGTCAAGTCTCTGCAATATCCACATCAAAGCAATGGCAGTGAAAATTACATTTCCAAGGTGAAATGTGCTTCGAGTTATAGCATAAGGTGTTTCTGCGGGTGGGGCTTGGGGGTATTGAGGTATACCAATGCCCCTCAATAGGGGTAGGGTTGGGGAATTTGACATTTTCTAAAATCATACATGCCGTAAAATGTTATACCATCTGAGTGACCAATAGCAGCATGATGCTGCAAAATAAGCTATAAATTACATGTACAACATACTTTAAATTTATAGAACCCTGGAACAACCTCTTGGCTGATCAAACATACTATATTCTAAATTTTCATGCATGTCTAATGGAACATGTAATCTCATGGCAGCCATCTTGGTGCAGCTTACATGTAAAAACAATTTTGTTTCCATGTGAACAAGAGGCTAGTCAGTCAGCAGGACAATAGTTATTCAAATTGGTTGGCATATTTTGATTCAGTGTATGGCACACCAACATGGCTGACATGATGTACTGTATTGTGAAAACCAAAAATGCAACTTGCAAGGTTGATTTCTGAACTCAAAAATTCCAGTCCAGTTATTTATACTAAGTGATTCACTTTCTAAAATATACATGTATTGATCTAATTTGCATTGTTGCACTTCAAATTATGGAAGGAAAATCCTTTAATTTGCCTTATTCATTTCTTTTTTATTGACAAAAGAAAACACACTCAAGGCAATTGGTCAGAAATGGGAAAACACTAAAAGAAATTAACACATCTGTGAAAAAATCAATGAAGATTTTAAAACACATTAGGGACATTAACCATCGTCAAATATTGAGCATGCAGGTGCTGAAATGTTGACTTGAGCAGGTTTTCAAAATGGTTATTCATGGACGTGCAATTGACCTTGGCATTGAAGCACCAACTGAAGTTCTACCCAGCATACCAATGCCAAGAATGACAGTGTGTGCACAAAAAACTGTTTTGAAAACGTGTGCTCCCATCATCATTTTGGCATCTCTGTCTTCAATGCTTGACAATGCTTAAGGCCCCTATGCTTGGGTACAGGCAAACTTTAACTTCATCAACAGCACTTCTTGCTCAACTTCTTTTGAAGAACAAAGTTAAGGCATCAAATAAATCTTTACCAAAATATGTTCCATAAATAGCCTATACTTTTGATGTAAAAGGATATTACAGTGTACCTTTTATATTAACAAAAGATAACAAATTTGACGGTCACCTTAATTAGATTCACGTGACGTAAAATCCATATTTCTGAAGTGCTTGTGGCATCTTTATCCAATTATAACCCTCTTACTTTAAATTTTACCAAGCAACCAACAAGCAATGCGGCAGTCATTATTTATAGTATAGCCTCTTCTACAGTAACTGTTATCTTTCACTCTGTATTTTATTCTCTGGGCTTCCTGTGGAGAATTTCAGGAGATGGAGACACAGGTAGCCCATGAAGAGGAAAATACAGAAGAGATAAGATGCAGATGAGGCTATTTTTAGTATAGACCCCTTGCACGTGACATCAAAGCAGCTCAATTTGGAGGACAAAACAAAAGAATTTCAATCTCCTGAGAATTGGAAACTATTGTTTTGTTCTCTAAATAGCCAATGTGCATGAGCTCAAAATTATAGCACAAAGCATGATGGGAAGTGAGTTCTTATGCTTTTTTGGCTCCTCTAAAAATTCATCTGACAATTTTTCCTTCAACATTTTCTATGGAAATAAAATGATTTCAGCAGGCAAAAATAACAGAGTATTTTTTCTGATAATTCCTTTGATCTCCCTGTTACATTTTTAAAGAACTCACTTTCCCAGGGTTCTTTGTGAGCTTTGATGCACATTACCTATTGAGCTGCATTCTGATGTGCTGCAAGGGGTCTGTACCACCATTTATTCCAGTGGATAATTCTTACTGTGGTAATAATCATATAGATTCACTTGTTGTTTTTATAGTCTTTAATCCACTTATAATATACAAAGCATGTGCTACTGTATCTATGCAACAACATCAGAGAGTGCAACACCACTACCTTCAACCGCCTTCCATAGCTTTCCTTCTTCACTGTGTTCATCGTTATCACCCTCGGCAACTATCCCAGCATTTTCTAGCTTCTCGCTTGTGCTATTTTCAGTTTTCTGCATCAGTATTTCTGTGTTCTTCCACAAGTTTTCCATGTCTGCAGAGATTTGCGAGTCCCTCGAAGGGTTGCTTATTTGTTCTTTGTTTTCTTTATTATCCTGCCTCTTGTAAAACAAATAATTCACTTAGTACACAAGCATACTATACTTGACATACATGGACCATGGAGCACCCTAAAAAGTGATGGAGCTATAATTACAGGGCTCGAAATAGGAAACAAATTATTATAGCCTGCCAGTCCAGTAAATTTTGCCTGCCTTTTTATTATTTTTATTTTCCATTTGGCAGTTCACCGTTATTTTTGCCTGCCAAACCTCAAGTTTTGCCTGGCTTTTGGCATTGGCAGGCTGCATTTAGCCCTGAATTATAAGAGACTAGTATGGGAAAAGGGAAACATAGGCAGCGCTATAGCCCTACCAGCCCCTCCTCTCGCCCGGTCCCTGACATAATTGATATCATTCTCTTGAGAATAAGATTCTTCGTTTGAGTTATATCCATATGTACTGTACACCTAATTCATAAAAGGTTGTCGTAGATGAAAGCAACAAGCAACAACTGTTACAAAAGACAGCAAAGAACATTTGTATTTTACTCCGTATTTATCATATTTAGATGTGATTATTTTAGTTTTGTAATGTTAGGCTGCAACAGTTTCGTTTCTTTAAGTGTTGTCCCGAATCTTCAGATAATAGACCTTTTTTGGCTTGGGGGTAATGTTTTCCCATTTCAGACCACGTGTCATTCTCTTGAGAATAAGATTCTTTGTTTGATTTGTATCCATATTCATGTGTCTTCTCATGCGCAACCGTTAAACAATGAAATGATACTCTGGGGAATGACACGTGGTCTGAAATGGGAAAACATTACCCCAAGCCTAAAAGGTCTATTGAAGCATTGTTTGCATGTGGTCGTGGCTTGTTGCTTTCGGCTGCGTAAACCTTTATTGAAATAGGTGTGTCTTCTCATGTGCAACCGTTAAACAAAGTAATGATACTCTAGGGAATGATATGTCTGAGATGTCTATTCTTGGCAAGACCTAAAAATAAGGAACACAGCCTCTAGGAAAAAGAATGAAAAATCCTACATACCATGTCTGCATATTCTCTTTTTTCATGTCCGTTCATTGATCCATTGGAATCTATACTTGTGCCGTCTTGATTATCATTAGATCCCTCAGCAACAGGGACTTTACCATCTGTTTCTTCAGTATTAACATTATTCCCATTCAATTGTTCATTCTTAGAGACATGTTCGTGACTCAATGTTCTTTGCACTTCCCTTCCATTCACTTTTACTTCAGTCCTCGTTTCAGAAATTCGAACTCTTACTTTTATGACAGAATCATTACCAGATGCTACTCCTGTCGCTTCTTGTATTGGTTTGGGGTTTTCCATTTCATCTGATATTTTTTCCCCATCAGAATTCTCTTCTTGATCAATGTCTAAAGTACTCTCTGATTCACATGTTTCTTGTTCTTCTTGTACATTTTGTACAGTATTTGCTGTAGAACTAGGTTCACTGTCTACAGATGATACAGGTGAGACTGATTCGGTCCTATCTTTGACCTTCTGTAAGATTTCACTCACTTTCCGTTTAGTATCCTCCACATCTATTGGCTTGATCTCCTGGAAAACACACATGATGAAAGAAAGTATAAACTCATATTAGGAATCATTATACATTTTGCACACTACAGCTATTTCAAAAAACGTTGAATACTCAATACTGAATACTGAATAGTGCATTCCAAGACCAAAGGGCATTGTGGGTCTCATTAATTTGAAATAAAAAGTAAATATAAATTGATTGGCTCTCTATATGTAGCTAGTATATTGTTTCGGAAGGAATGCACTGAAAACAAAATAAATAATTATATATATTATATATATATATATATTATATTATATATATACAATTTTGATGTAATGTCCGTAACACTACTTTCTACTTATTTAAAAATACAGTTTCAAAGAGTCAAAGGATACTGATTATACCAGAGATTAAGCTCTGACTACTCTGATATTATAAATATTTAAGGCAGCAAAATTGCTTTTTTTTTAGAAATAATCCATGAATTAAGTTTCAAAATATTGTCTGAAATGTAACGTCCGTCAGTATTCAGTATGCAGTATTCAGTATTCAGTATTCAGTATTCAGTATTCAGTATTCAGTATTCAGTATTCAGTATTCAGTATTCAGTATTCAGTATTCAGTATGCAGTATTCAGTATGCAGTATTCAGCATGCAGTATTCAGTATGCAGTATTCAGCATGCAGCATGCAGTATTCAGCATGCAGTATTCAGTATGCAGTATTCAGCATGCAGCATTCAGCATGCAGCATTCAGCATGCAGTATTCAGAATGCAGTATGCAGTATGCAGTATGCAGTATTCAGTATTCAGTATGCAGTATGCAGTATGCAGTATGCAGTATGCAGTATGCAGTATTCAGTATTCAACGTTTTTTGAAATAGCTGTATATTGCCTCTGATACACTACTTTGCTAAAAAAAATGCAAATTTTCTCTCATTCATATTTACTCAGAAGGCTGCACGGCCACATTTTGTTTCATTAATTCAACAAATTTTTGATATTTTACTCCCTGAGTAAACTAGAATGAGAGAAGTTTGTATTAGCATTAGTGTATTCATGCAGCCAATCCCTGATCTATAGTGTGTGAACTTGACATAATAATAGTATTATTTGTAGGTTTTCTCTGCAGATTATACATTTATCATGTCAAGCCCTATGGCTTCCACAGATAACACAGCCTCATGCATGCAGTCCTGATAATTTACAATACAATGCTCAACCTCATCCAATAATTGTTTGTCAGAAACCATTTAAGGAAAGGACAGGACAAGATATTACAGCGTTATGGTGCGAACCAAAAAAAAACTGTTGTGGAAAAGAAAAAGAAATTCAAAGAAAAACGAAAGAGAAGCAAAATGAGGGAGAAAAAGCACTTGACAATAAAAAGAGAAAAGCATTCATAAAGCGAGCCAAGATCTACTCACCTGTGGAGGAGTAGATGCAGTTTCTGGAGACTCTGGATTAGGAGAGTCTGTCTTGGCTTGTCTTGTACGACTCATGATTTCTTCAACCCGCTAAAAAAAATATATTTGTCATTCCCTATGTAGGCATAATTTCTTTGTTTCGTAGAAATTATTATGACTGAGTAAATTTACAAAAACAGCAAAATAGCAATAGCAACGAACAAAAACAATGGTAATGTGCTATGCTAATGCATCTTGCTGTTGATGTGGATTCAGACCTGCCATTATTCGTGAGTAGAGTTGTTTGTTTTCCTGTGCTTCAAGGGTTTTTTTCCAGTTCTCTGATTTTCCTCCCTCCACAAAAATCAACTTCTAAATTCCACATTGATTATGGCACAAGGGTCACAGGTTTGTTAGCTACCGCTATTATAGTTGTAAGTACTACCCACAAAATGTTTTTTTAAATTTATTTTGGATATTATTAAAATAGCAATTATTCTTTATGTTTAACTTCTAAATTTATTTATTTATCTACAATAATGCAGAGTCTAAATTGTGAATTTAGAACTGTGTTGTTTTGGCTAAGATTTTCATTGTCAGCTAAATAAACATTAGAAGATTCTAGAAGATTCATCTTGAAATTAAAGTTACTATAGAATAATTCTATTTACACAGACTATTATCTATTATCATGAAGCAATAACACTCCTCAATGGCAATGTAAATACAGCACACCTCATATATATTTTTTAATTTCTAAGAGATTCTGCATCTAAAAGGGCCATGGTTCAGTTGATATACACAATTAAGAGATTATTTATAATTCCAATTTTCTCGATGACTTCTTCAAAATAAAACAAAATACTGTGATTTAAACTACAAAAGAAATGATCTTAAAAACTCTTAGTAGCTAAGTTTTCAGTTGTTCATGTAAGGAGTCTAAGATCAAAATTCTCAAATGTTATGCACCACAGCTCAGACACTTGAAAGGCTTTCGCGCATGATTAGATCTGCCGAAAGCATGAATATTCTAATCTCGTAATATTTCATTTGAGGGACAGTTTAATCATTTTGATAATCTACATTTATATATTTTATTTTACAGTTCAGACACAAGTGAGGTGTGAAAAACTCTGATTATTGGAGACTTGATGTAAAAATTAAAAACAAAATTATATTTTAGTTTTGGCACCAACAATGATTTTGATGGTACAGTACGGAGTCTTCAATTAAGCTGTGTATGATTAATTATTTTTCCTTTTTTGTCCAATTAATCATTAGGTAATGAGGGATACATGCACAACATCAAGTGCTATACTAACTCTCCCATGCATAGTATAGCACAATACTCCATCATAGAGAGGATTGCCAATGTATTACTGTTGGCAAAAATATAATTATACTCAATAGGGAAAGACATCTCATTCTCCTGTAAAATTAATCATTGTTTACATGTATATACACCACACAAGACAATGAGCTTCGAAATCTCTTTGCTCTAAGTGTAAATCATATTTGTATTAGCATTGGATGAATGTTAATTAATGTGGAAGTCAGTTGAGACAATCAACTGAGATACAGAACCTTAAGTTATATAAGTTAACATATATAAGTTATAGTAAGTTATACACTGTACAGCAATCAAGACTCACTTTGTAGCTCTACATATAGATAAAGCCAAGACCTGTCACCACTCTTAGAAAATTTTAGCCATCAAAAAAATTCAATATTTTCAATCAATCTATCATCCTATCAAGCTATATTTCTCTTAGCAGTGATATCTTATCATGTCAAGATAAAAATAAATAATTTGCCAAGATTGTATCCTTTGGTGATGAACTTGACAAGATAGGTGTTTCATTAAAAATTGATAATCATATACTGAACAAGACATGGCCTCTTGACTGTAGAAGAACTTTATTCTTTGTATTCTTTGTACTTCACCTTTTTCTGAGATAATTTGTTAATACCAGAACTAAATTTATATCTCCAAGTGATCATGCATTATATCTTTTGTGCTATACATCCTAACAGGAAGAATCAGAACTATATAATTTGATAATTATGGTGAATTGAAACAGACACAATTAGTATATTCTGGACAATAAGAAAACAATTATGCTGGTATCTGCTAGTGATGCCAAGACTTCAAGTTTTAATATATATTATTTGCATAAAATAACCATAAAAAAAGAATTATTTTCAAGCACACAATCTATAGTCTGAATTTTCAGTAAGCCAAGTAAGTATTTCTACTTCCAAAATTGAAACCCATGAAATGCTTCAGTGATTGGACTCCATTAAAGGAGAGTATGTCGTGATGTTATGCAAAACATACTAGAACATTACAAACTCGGAAGGAGTGGGTGGCAGACAGTGAAAACACGTCATAAGTGACTTGATGAGAACAATAGAATGACAGACTTACCCTTCGTCTCTCCTGCCTTTCAATTTCTTCTTTCTTTCTGCGTTCCTCATCTTCTTTTGCCTTTTTCTCAGCTTCAATTAGAGCTATCCTATCTTCCTCTTCTTTGATTTTCCTTTCTTCTTCTCTTTGCTTTTCTTCAGCCACAAGTCTCTCTGCTTCTTCTTTTTCTCGTTTCTCTTTCTCTTCTTCAGCTATTTTCATCTTTTCTTCATTCTGTTGTTTCAATAATTCTGCAAGTTCTCTCATTCGTTCTTCTTCCTTGGCCATTTCTTCTGCTAGTTTCTTGTCCTCTTCTTCCTTCTTCTTGCGTTCTTCTTCCTGTCTTACTAAATCCAGCTTAGCCTTACGCTCAGCCTCCTCTCTGGCCTGCTTTCGTCTCTCCGCTAAGGCCTGCTTAGCAGCAGCCTCATCAAGCATGCCAGCTTTTGGCTTCTCATGTTTCTCGGCATGTTTCTTAGGGTGATGTGGTCTGTCAGTACCAATACGATGCAAAGCACTGGTAGACTGTGCCTTTTTAACAGTATTTGTGCTTGTTGATAATGAGTTATGGCTTTTAGAAGTTGATAATTTGGAATCGGCTCCATGAATTGATGAAGGCCTATTCTTAGAAGCAGTAGATGTTCTATTTAAATTACTAGTGCTAGCTCTACGGTTTTCACTTAAGAGATTAGAACTAGATCCTGGCCTTTTAGCAGAAAGTAATGATTTAACATTGGTGGTTGGGGATTGTCTAGGACTGGAGTCTGAAGAATGACTAGAGCTAGACTGGGCTGGACTCTTGGTGGGGCTTTTGGCTGTACCTTGTCCAGGCAGTTTAGAAGCAGAGGTGGTCTTGAGACCCTTAGGTAAAGCTGTTGGTCTTGTTGGACCGGCAGTTGCAGGTCTTTTGGGTCCATCTGGTAACGTAGGTAATTTTCTCCCTGAACCAGGTCTGTACATTGCTGCTTGTTGTTTCAAAGATTCCCATTTCTTTTTCTCGTCTTCGTCTTTTTTCTTTTTTCTCTCTTCGAAAGCCAATCGTCTCTCTTCATTTTTCTTCTTTTTATCCTCGATCTGTTTATTTCGTTGTTGTTTGACTTTTTCTTGACGTGCTTCGATCGAAATTGAACTATTTAAACTGTCAACAGAGGCAGATCTACTCCTAGGTGCTTTACTCTTTGAAGCAGTCTGAGGTCTAGAACGAGATTCCTGTCCTGCAGAACTTGTTTTTTTTGTCGTAGAAGACTTTGTACCTTCGTTGCTCGTGGTTTTCTGGGTTGAAGTAGAAGATCCAGCGCCGGCTACAGGGATTTAAAAAATCACCACAAGCTAAGACCAGCGAAAAAATCCTCTAAATTAACAAAAGTTAACTGGTACACAACTCTTGTACAAAATACCAAGCATACGTTACCTTTCTTTACACGAAAAGCGTCAAACGACAACGGATTTTCTTTGGATTTTTTTCTGTCGGCCATTTTTTACTTAGGTGTGTCGATCAAACAGCTTCAATTCAACCAAATATATGGCTTTGTTTGTCGATTTTGGGTGAATTATTGATATATATTGACTGCAGAGTGGAACAGCTAAGCATTTCATGGCCCATGGTAGTTACTGTAGTGATTTTTTCATAGTTAAAACACGTAAAGATTACCTTGAACTAAACAACTAAAAATATTGAATGATTTCTGCACCATTTACTAATGCAATATTTCTAGTCATCTCCTGACAGACCAATCAAATCGCGCCATTCACAACACGTGATCTCTACTTCATACTCATCGCGGGCTCTTGTTGCTAACCAATCCACCATTTTGAAAACTTGTGGTTTTCGAGGCTAAATTTCTGAAAATTCTGATAGATTATTTATTTGGAAAGTATACAAAAGTTGTTGATCCTTCATTAATATATAACTTGCTTATTTTTGAAGTGTTAAAATTTGAATATTTGTAGCCATTTTTGGTAATAAATCAACCAATCATAGCGAAGATTAATACATATTTGCATAAATTAACATAAATTTCAATATAATTAGATTGCCGCTGGAGTAGATTGGTCATCGCGGGCTCAAGCTGTCTGGCCGCCATTTTGGATTGAAACTCGTGCATCGTGAAAACGTTTGTATTATAAAGTTTTTAAAAGATTCTAGTGTTGTTATGGTCTAAATACATCTTAATAAACATGGAGACTATACTAGAGCAACAGAGGAAGCTTCATGAGGAGCGAGAAAGGCTTGAAGAAGCGATGTCCGGCGAAATGATACACAAGATCAACAAAAAGTCTTCGGTAAATTCATCTTTAGTTATTCTTTATCTTTGATTCAGGTTAACAATCGGTTCCTAACAATCTGCTATTTATCTTAACTAAAATTGGCTGGGTATCCAGCTTGGATAACCTGTTAACGATTTTCTCCTGTAATACAAATTTATGCAATCAATTTTTATGCATTTAGAGGAATTTTAATTCTCTAAAGCTTACTACATGGAAATTTGCTATCACCACTCAATTCATTTTTTCAGCATGTAATACCCCCTCGTGCAACTTATTGTTCAAACATAAAAGATGCATGAAAAGTTGATTTGGTTTCTACTTTCTCAACGAATTTCCAAAAGTTGCAACAAAAATACTGTATGTCTGACATGCATGCTCGCATGCAATTTGAACATTTTTGTGCGTGGCTCAAGTTGCATGAAAAGAGACTACATGTAACAGGGGCTTAAGTCTCACTTTCCCATTCCATTAAAACATGCTGTCTGTTAGGGAATCAACTTTCTATCAAATATGTATCTAGGTTTGTTCTAAGTGTGACAAACATAGAGCATTGTGGTCTAGCTTGGGTACCAAACAGCACAATATAAGGCATGGTGAACATAAGATCACACCTGGTCAAGGTTTTCAAGTACTGTATATTAGTACAAGGGCATTTTTAACCCTGGTATTGGGTATCTCCAACAATATTTATAGGTTTGGAATTTTTGGGTATTCAGTGTTACAGACTGTACATTGATTTCTATCTAGACTAGATAATATTTTCAGGTATTTGGTATCCCAATCATTCCAGACATTCTGGGTATATTGGTATCATAGAGGGAAAAATTTGGGTATATTGGTATCTCGGCACCCCTCTAGCTAGTTCTGTATGATCTACAGTATGTATCGAAGGTAGACCATAATACAGTTTGTTTGCTATCTCAGAAAAGCTAGGTCATTGATTAAGAAAGAAGAGGTGTCGATCAGAATCATTTAACCATCATCATGAATTATTTTTAATTTGAGAAGTCTTTGTTCCTCAAAACCGATTTTCTTGTTTGATAAGGAGGAGGTAACATTTCATAACTTTTCTTGTATTTATGTATTAGGGTAAAGAAAAAATCAACGTTGACCACCAAATACGATCATTACTAGAGGTAAGTGCTTGTTTCTTTAAAGTGGTTATCGCTGCATGCAATAAAAAATTTTAATGAAGTAATTTCTAATGCAAGACTTGTGTTGTTTTTCTAGAGATCTGTTGATGTAGCAGACAACATCGTTAAGTTATATGAAGATAATGATGGGTGAGTTGGTTGAATTTTTTAATGACAATCATTGATTAACAGATTAAATACAGTAGATCCTTTCACATGACATCAAAGCAGCTCAATTTGGAGGACAAAACAAAAGAATTTCAATCTCCTGAGAATTGGAACTTATTGTTTTGTTCTCCAAATTAAGCTGCATGCATTCTGACGTGCTGCAAGGGGTTAAAGGTTTTGTTCAGTATTTTTTTTGTAACTGTAACTGAAACCTCTCCACAATGGGTACCTCTCTACAATGGCCACAGAATTTTGTTCCGACAGTGGCCATTGTGTAGAGGTTCAACTGTATAGAACTACATGTAAGCAACAAATACTTATGCAGTTTATTCCTTTTTATTAACAGTCTTAGAAAAGAAGAAGTAAATGCTTTATCAGGACCAAATGAGTTTGCCGAGTTCTACAGTCGACTAAGAAGTCTAAAAGATTACCACAGAAAATATCCTAATGAGGTAAGTGCATAGAATTAGACCTTTCCCGAAATTCGCTTGGATGATCACGAAACAATGGTTCCAAGTTGAGACTGAACTTGATCCTTTTTAATATTTATCAAGGCCAACCTCGACTTGAAACCATTGTTTCATGATCATCCAAGCGAATTCGAAAAGGTCTATTGGTAAATAATTAGAGTAATAGCTAAATGGCATCATTTATTCATTTAGGGTTGAAAAAATTACTTGCTTACAAGTTACAAAAATAGTATGATAAATTACAAGCTACTGTAAATCCAATTCAATCAACACTAGTACATTAAAGTGCCATTAAAAGCAGGTGTCACGTTTGCAATAAGTTACATGTAGTTTTCTACAATCATGCAATCTGAGTTGTCAATACACTTTTAACCTATTTTATTGTATTGTATTTAAGGTTGCTGAACCGATGGAGATGGAGTTCCTGAAGCTAAAAGATGGTGAAGGTCGCAGTGAGGATAATACAAGTAAGCAAAGAAAATACTTAAAGTCATTATTAACCCCTTAATGCACTAAAGCCCTACCTGCTGGGGGTCAAGATTGGGGACTAATTCGAAAGGTCTATACATTCGAACCTCCACTAATGGCCACCTCTACCTAACGGCCAGGAAATTTTGTCCAGGTTACCAATGAGTTCATACATACTGTATACCGAACTGAAACAGGTCTCCACAATGACCACCTTAATTTTCTACCATGGCCATAAAATTTTGTCCCCATTGCCAGATTTCAAGTCGAGAGGAGCTGGGTACGAGTTCCTAAATTGTGACGATGACAACACAAAACTCACATAGCCAAAGAGAGCACATCGAGCTATACAAAATTCCGAAGTTTGGTGTTAATCGGATCACTATTGATAAATTTACAGCCATTCGAAAATGTTAGAATTTACAAAGAAATGTATGGTGTCCTGACACTATGTAGGGACACCATATATTTCTTTGTATTTTTGAATGGCTGTAAGTCGTTCAATTTTGATCCGATTAACACCAAACTTCGGTATTTTGTAAAGCTCTATGTGCTCTTTTTGGCTATGTGAGTTTTGTGTAGAGGTTCTACTGTAATATGTTATTTGGCTTTTAACAACATTAGTAGTTAAGATTGATGCTTTCTGTTGTTCCTCCTATGGCAAATATGAAGATGATAAATTCTAAAATTGGTTTTCTCTGATAGACATGGTAGAGTTCACAGATGAGGAAGGATATGGCAAATACCTGGATTTACATGAAGTATATGATATGTTCTTAAATCTCAAAGGGATTGAGGTACGTACAATGCACCATACAATTTTAAATGATGTGTTGGACTACCTGTGGTAGTCTAATAGCAGTCATCATCTTTCTATTTTCACTGCAATTCTTCATTTGCGCATTAAGTCCTTAAGTTAATCAATTTTCTGGATGTGTTTCTCTTCAGCGCATTGATTACTTGACATACTTAGACTCTTTTGATCGGCTGTTTGACATCCCCAAAGAGAAGAAAAATACAGATTACAAACGGTAAGTTACTACTAAAAATTGTCTCTGAGTCAGCAAAATCAGTGCATTAATCATTCAAATCACCTTATTTTATCAACTAATTTTCAGATCATACTTGTATATTTTCTGTCAGGTACATTCAAGCTCTGTTTGATTACCTTTACAACTATTTTCAAAGGATTGAGCCTCTGTATGATGTAGACAAGGTAAGGTCTAATAATTTCAACTGATTGTAAATTTAGGTTTTCCATAGTTTATATTTTCAATTATTGCTTGTAAATTGGCCTGAAAAGCCCTATTGGGGAGTCCAATAAAATGTATATATGTATGTATTCCAGATAAAGGTTTTGTACTATCACATGATGACAGCCATATCATGTTGAATGGCAGAAACAATACAACTTATATGAGAGAGAATTCAATTCCCCATCAGAAAGAAATCATTCTATTGTTCTGCCATCCAAGATGGCCGCCAGTATGTGACCATGCTAAACCTTTATAGAATTATGTGAACATTTTATTTTAACTTGTTTCCTCTATCTGTGTCATGTGTAAAAAAGGACTTAGTACTCAAGGTGCTCAATGATAAAAGAGAAGTTTTTTTTAAGTTAGAATTTTAGAATTCTGAGTACATTTCACAGTATGGTACGATCATATACACATTTCATTCCAACATCATACGCATACCATGTTTATCGTAAAGTTAGATGTGTTATTACTAACAGTATATTGTGGCCTGACACATCTGTTATTTGTGGTTTTCAGGAGCTTTCCAGTTTAGAAGATGAGTTTGAATTACAGTGGATACAAGGGAAGTTCCCTGGATGGCAAGTGAGTATTCTACCTTGATGATAACTGTATTTGTTATTTCACAATACATATTATTAATCCCTAATCATTTATTGCCCTATCACAACCACTGCTATCATCAGCATTATTATCACCATCATCACAGCCATCATCAACTTCAGGGCTTGAAATAGCGGCCTGCCAATGGCCAAAAGCCAGGCAAAACTTAAGGTTTGGCAGGCAAAATTTACTGGACTAGCAGGTTATAATTGTTTCCTATTTCAAGACCTGAACTTCATCCTTATCATCCTCTTCATCAAAGATTGTCAGAGAATATATTTTATCATCATGTCATAATCCTCATTAGGATAGTACAATCAGTAATGTTTGGGGGATTATTAGCTGTTCAGAGTTTGAGGAAACAACTGGGACGAGTTGGCATTGCAATGCATTGTGGGATTGTTTGAGGGGGTGAAATAGACACCATCTTGCAAATACATCCCCTAAAACAGTCCCAAAGTGCACTGCAATGCCGACACGACCCAGCTGTTTCCTCAACCTCAAAATGGCTAATAGCTGTCGCTCATCTTAGTTTTGACATCTGTCAATCAAAAAGTTACTACGGTAGCTCAGACCAAAGTAAAGTTTGTAGAAGCAAAGCACAAATTAAAGAAAATGTCATGTGTGGAGTTTGTCAGCACTTTTTCTGACACTATTCCTTTCTTGTTTATTTCCCTAACAATAGAAAGATGCAAGCAGTGCTTTGGCTCATTCAGGAGCTCATCTTGATTTATCAGCATTTTCATCTCCTGAGGTAATCCAAGTCACTTGAAAAAAATCTTTATTTATTAATTTTAGTGCCATAATTATTATTATCAAATGATCAAAAAATATGGTTGGTCAAATCTAACTAGTGGTTTACCACTCACCTCTCATTGCTATGATCAAGGTTCGAGCCCCAGCTTGGACTGGGTTATATTTAGCAGTTATTCGCCGAAGGCGAAGTGATTATCGATGAATATTTACCGAGCGGCGAGTCTTCGAGCTGCGAGGTAAATATTCATCGATAACCACTGAGCTTGAGGTGAATAATTGTTTTAGTATAAATAAAAAGGTGATTATTTCAAAAAAGAAAGAAGGAAACAACATTGAAAGTGAAAATATTTTATTTTTAAAAGCGCGACGGTCACGCTGACAGCCATTTTGTCCGAAAAGGTGATTATCGGCTGATAATCCGAGATAGAAAACCAATCAGAGCGCGCGATTTTGTATAATCACCTTTGTATTTATACTAAACTGTAATATTTGAGTTGAGTTTGTTTGGTGTGTTGTTCTCTCCCTTGTCAGGAGGGTTTCTCTCAAGGTTCTCTGGTTTTCCTCCCTCCAAAAAAATTAACATGTTAGTTGAGTGTTTATGTTGTAAACATAGAATGTAACATTTATGGTAGACTGGTGCATATGGAGCGAACCTCACAGAAGAGCCCAATACTTGGAGTGATGGTTGTTCAACTTTAACTACGACAAGCTTTGTTTGCTATTTTGTTTCACTTACTAATCTCATGTTTTTTACGTGTTTTCAGGAACTTGCATCTCTTGGATTGGACAGATTGAAACGAGCTTTACAGGCTCTAGGACTAAAGTGTGGAGGGTAAGAGTGATACTGTATCTAGATTAATGTTTACCATTTCATACCTGTTGAGAAGAAAACTCTTTGCTTAGGGTATCTTCACAAACATTACCAGCAAATAAAGAAATAATACTCAAGGGATCCCCGGTTACAGTAACACACATGATATTCAAAAATAAGAAAATTAATGCCCAAACTGAAAAGGGAAAGACAGTAGAAAATTCATGTGTGTCAAAATTCAAAAGAGAAGTCATGTATTCTAAGCAAATTTGAAAAATGGAAAGATATGTTTAGAGAAACCAAGAAGTATTGTTTACATCTTTTTTGGTTGTCTTCTTTACAGCACTTTTCAATTTTTGTGACCTACTGACTCCAAATGTCTGGTGCTTGAGCTCCTTCCAATCAAATTTAGGATGGGCTGAGCTCATTCTGATCACAAGCGATAAAGAAATTCCAGTATGAAAATTGGTGTTTAGTCACAGGAATTTCCTTATAACTCGATCAGAACTAGTTCTCTAAGTTTGAGAACTTCAAGGGAGTCAAAATGCCAGACATTAGGTCACAGAAATATGAAAAGTACTGTAATTTCTTACTGATATTTGGGTATTATTTGCTTTTAAATGCAGAACTCTGGAAGAGAGAGCACAGAGGTTATTTTCCACCAAAGGTAATTTTAAAATTTTATTCATTCATAATAATTGTAGTTGTTAAATTCATGAGAAAATAAGCATCATAAAAAGATTGTTTTATTACTAAATCTATTGCTCCTTCATCCTCGGGAACCCAGGGGTAAAATTCTGTCACTTGTTTCTTGCTACCAGGAGAAATATCCCTGGGCACGAAGTCTGTTGGAACTTGTTCCAGAAGTCGAAATTCAATATGGCAATTACTATAGTCAGTGCAAGTACACGCCTAACCCTAGCCACCCAATTAAGTTTTTTACAAGTTAGCCAATTAGCAAACGATAATTTGTACATTTTCATGTGAGGTGAAAGTCATGTCAGCAAAGATCTAATTTATTTGAAAATTGAAATAATTGAGCAAGTTTTCTGGTCAAAGTTCGAACCTTTACCTCGGCGATATTGATTTTAGTCTCTTTGCTGGCTAATATGCCTCATTAAACAACTTGTAAAAAAATTAATTGGGTGGCCACGGTTAGGCCCGTCGCACTGCAGCAAAATTGTATCCTTCGCCTTACTATACTTCATGCTGATTGCTCGATCTGCTGTGGTCAACCAATCAGAAAAGAGATGAATTTCGACTTCCGGAACAAGTTCCAACAGAGTTTGTGCCCAGGTGTATTTCTTCTGGTAGGGAGAAACGAGTGACAGGGTTTTACCCCGGGGTTCCCAAGGATGTTGGTCCTTTTCTTACAAAGATGGGGGCACGGGCACCCTAGGACCCCCTAGATACTGTATGTCTCTGTGCCTATAGCCAACTTTTGATGCAAAGGCTGTGATAAGATGATGTTTTACTAGTAAAGGTTTGTTGATGTTTCTGTCTAATTCTGTCTAATGTTAGGGGTTCCATTGGAAAAGCTTGATCCTTCTCTCTTTGCCAAGTCAAGGGCAGGGAAAGGAAGGTAAGGAAATAGAACAATATAACAGTAACGACGGCAACAACGTCAGGATGATCATCAACTGCAACTCTTTCATTGGCATTCACATTATTGTACGTGTAGTGTTGTTAACAACAAGTTCTGCAAAAGACCCAATAGGCAAAACCAGTACATGAGTAGTTTTTGCATGACTGTGAGATGGCATTATTCCAGTATGGAGTTGATGATGACATATGTTGACAACCAATCACAGCACTCAAATCATTGCTTGTCCAATCAAAATACTCCAAACTCCAAAATGTTAAAATGCACAATATAAGTATTAAATATTATTATTATCAAACTGCACTGTGACCACCATGGCAGGACATTTTCATTCCTTGACTTTTTCAAAGTCATTCAAAAACTTCTCGAAAAAGGGAGCCATGAACCCTTTAGAATGGCAAAGGACAGAAACCACAATAGTTGTCTATACACGTAGCAGCTGTTTCTATCATGCATTCAAGTGCTTGTTTTGTTTTGAAGGGAGAGTGCAGAGAAACAGAGGGAGATTGCAGCCATTGAAGCACAGGTTTACCATCTGAGTGAACTGCTTGGGGTGAGTAGACACTTAATGTGGTATAATACATACCTAACATATGTAGATGGAAGATTGAATTGTCTGTGTTTGTGATGCAGGAGCAAAGACAAGCTACCCGTGAGAATGTCGAAAGAAAGCAAGCTAGGACATCAGACGAGTTGGAGGTAATTTATCATCAACATCTTTATTATCTGCAACATTTACGTGTATCATCATCAACATTATCATCACCACCACCATTTTCATCAACATCTGCAACTACTGTATCATCATCATCTGGGGCATCCCAGTTCGGGATGTTGCTAGTGGAAATCATTGGGTTTCGACATCTGGGACATTCTCAGAATCCTTGTTTGATGTCATAGACGCCATATTCGAAAGGGGTATATTAACATCATCATCTATAGTATTCTGTAATATTCTTACATAAAGGAATTTTTGTTTGTTTTTTTAGGAGGAAGATGAACATGAGGAAGGTGAGGAGTCAGAATCAGATGATGAAGAAACAGTCTTGTACAACCCCAAGAACCTGCCCTTAGGATGGGATGGAAAAGTAAGTAGAAAAAAGACATCACTTTTTCTACTGAACCATTTCGATATAAAGCTTAAGGGTTGATTATTATTATTATTATTATTATTATTATTATTATTATTATTTATTTATTATTACATATTATTTATTTATTACAGCCTATTCCATATTGGTTATACAAGCTACATGGTCTTAACATTAGTTATAGCTGTGAAATCTGTGGTAACTATACTTACAGGTAGGTGCACAGCATAAACTCAAATAATTTGTGATTAACAAGGTTAAAGCCATTTCCAGTGGCACACATGACCGAGAGGACATTAAGCTCAAACACATTGAGTCAAATTTCGGTAGATATTATTAACTAAAGGAATGGATACAAAACAGGTATTTCATGGCACCCACAGGCGCTGCGGAGGTGGGGGGCCTTGGGGGAGGAGGCTCAGACCCCCCCCCCCCCTCTAATCCTAGTGCAATTTAGGTGTTGTGTCTTTTTTCCATTAGAGGAGGAGACACATGGGGAGGGGGGGCAGTCAACTGCAAAGAGAAAAGCCGCATGGTTTACAGTAGCATAGCTTCAAAAGGGAGAGAAGGTCAAAAGAGTAGTAAAGGAAGAGGGAGGCACAGTTTGAGTTGATGTGTATTTGCTTTGAGTGTTTTACTGAATTACTTTGTATTGTTGTTGTGTTTGCAGGGGACCCAAGGCTTTCCAAAGACACTTTGCTGTAAGTTAAAGATGTTTATGAACTTTCTAATCTACAAAAAGACAATAATAATACAACTGACATCGGCTAAAATCTTTTATAACGAGGAGAACGAAGAGAATCGGATGATGATGATGGTAATGATGATGATGATGATGATGGTTGATGGTGGTATGATGATGGTAAATGATGATAATGATGAAGTTGCCGTTGGCGATAATGACAATGACGGTGATAGTCATGTCGATGAAAACAATGATAATGATAGAGGAAGATTTCATTCACGTTGACCAACGAGTCCCACCACAGTACGGTTGAATAACAGCATATAACCCGTCATTATCAATCAAGTACTTATGCTGTATATATGACAATCTTGTTTGATAGGAATGGCGCCACGCACATGGGATGAGATGCCTTGGTATACCCAACACAGCTCACTTTGCTAACGTCACTCTTATCGAGGATGCTGTAGCCCGTATGTATCTTCTTTATTCTTTGTACCTTTAAGGCTTTTCTTTGTTCAACTTGTACTCAAAAGAGGGCAAAAAAGGTAGAAAGAAAAAACAGAAAGAAATAAGACAGAGTTGTGGCAAAATTATAAGAGTTATTGCGTGATATCTGTGAAAAGAAAATATCGTTGTCAGTAATGCCATTGTAATTAGTGTGTTGCTACTACTGAAAATGTTTTAAAGTGTTTATAAATGACCAACATATTGATTTACAGTCTGGCAGAAACTCAAGTCCTCCAAGTCCAAGGAGAGGTGGTTAGCTGACCAAGATGTGAGTATGGGCCGAACTGTGGTGGATAAGATGATAGTGATGGTGTTGACGATGATGGTGATGATGATGACGATGGTGATGATGATGATGATGGTGTTGACGATGATAGTGATGATAATGATGATGAAAATGGTGTTGATGATGATGGTGATGATGATAGTGATGATGATGATGGTGTTGATGATGATGGTGATGATAGTGATGATGATGATGACTTTGATAGTGATGGTGTCGATGATGGTGGTTGTGATAACGATGATGATGATGAAGATAATGATTGTGATAGTCACGGTTGTGATATTGGGCGGGCGGGGGGGGGGGGGTGGTCATCACTTACAAATACCTCCAGGTAGTTCATTCGATGTGAAGGAAAAGGATAGGTTGGATTAAAGCAAAACTCTTCGTTACATTGTTTCAAAATGTTTGTTTCGTAGGAGGAATGCGAAGACTCGAAGGGAAACGTGGTCAACAAGAAAACATTCGAAGATCTCAGCCGACAAGGTCTACTGTAAACCACTCACTGCGTGCTAAGCCGAAGAAAACTTTACAACAAAATGGAACACTTTTATCACAAAATATCCATCACCGAGTCGCCTGGGAGCCATTTAATGTATTTATATGACTGACATTACATGGTACAAGACGAATTTTTAACCGTTCAAATGTTTGACCGTACACACCATTAACACGGAACCGTCTCTTCTGTTTACCGGACCCAAATTTGTACGGCTAGGCGTTTGAATTTTTGTCTGGATGGCACAGTTCTATGTAAATGAACGGCTAAAGTGCAACTTTTTAAACGGTAAAAAATCCGTCCAGTACCGTGTAGGGCCAGCCTGATACCAACGGGCCTGATTATCCAGTATATCTGGCCACAAAACAGCTCAAATTTGGAGGACAAAACAAATTAAAGTATCGCAATCTGCTGAGAATTGGAACCCAATAATTGTTTTGCCCTCAAAATTGAGTTGCATTCCGACGTGAAGGGGTCTGTTGATCACGCTGCCTAATCAGGTATTATTGACTAGCTTTTTTATTTACTTTGTCGATATGTTTGAAATGTTTTGTAACGTAACAGAAGTGCAATAAAATCACAACTCAAACAGAATCTTATTCTCAAAAGAATGACACGTGGTCTGAAATGGGAAAACAATTATCAGCCCATGGTAAAGAGGTATATTCAGGGACCGCGGAGCAGGGGGGGGGGGGGGGGGGGCTGGGGGGCTATAGTTTTTGGTGGTCGTTTGGTGGTCGTTAGCCCCCCCAATCAAAATTACGCTCCGCGGTCACTGTCTATTGTCCCAGTATCTGTGTCTGCACTTCTCCTCAATCTTCTGATTTTTCCAATAGACCTTTAAAATTATGTGATGCTAAGAGGGGCAAACGTAGAAATATTTATAAAGCATAGCGTATAGGGGTTACTTTCTCAAAAACTTTACGCTTTGGTTTTTAAATGTGCTTCTCGTTGGATAGCACAAAGTTCTATGAAAAGACACCCTACATACAATGTGACATACTACTTTCATATCTAATATACGGTGGCCCAGGAGGCTCAAGCCTTCCGTAGAAAAATAGATATTCCGTACAAATTATTGGGTCTTTTCTTTGGAAACTGAGCATCGTTCCTCAAATGCATGCGCGAGCATGTGGCCCAACGGAGACTGAGTACTAGTGGGACTGGATACCAGTCGTGGACAAGATGGCGGACGAGGATGAACTAAGAAATGTTGTCAGCCATTATTTCCATAACGGGTATCAAAATGACGTTATCCTACAATTTTTGAGCGAGTACCACGGAATAGATATAAGTTTGAGTACATTGAAAGACGACTGAAAGATTATGGTCTTCCATAACTTGGACTCCACATCAAAACGCCATCTTGTCCACGACTGGTATCCAGTCCCACTAGTACTCAGTCTCCGTTGGGCCACATGCTCGCGCATGCATTTGAGATTTCAACGGAAGTCGTTCATATTTCCACGGAAGAGTCGACGTAATTTCTACGGAAGAGTTCGATTTCTGAGGAACGATGCTCAGTTTCCAAAGAAAAGACCCAATAATTTGTACGGAATATCTATTTTTTTCTACGGAAGGCGTGAGCCTCCTGGGCCACCGTACTAATACACCTTACTGATCCTGCCCCACATATTTGACTGATATTGGAAGACAGGAAATGGCGGCCCTTAAAAGCATATGTTGCTGGTGGCAAGCCCATTGACCGACAAGCAACATTAGCATCTTTTATGTCCCAGTAAAACATACAGATGCTACCCCATGTTCCATTGTACTGCACCTCTACAATCCCTTCATTTGGAAACGTTCCTCCAACAAGTCGCAAACGCACTTTTTGTAACAAAAATACAAGATATTGATTCGAATATGTATTATATAAGACAAGAAGATATGTATACACCTATTTCAAAAAAAGGTTGAAGGGGCGAGATCGGTGACGTGTAATTGCACGACTGAAGGGAACGGTGAGGTGATAAGTATTTCTGAAATACCTAAACAATGCCTGCATCATTCAGCGAAGATCTTATCATACCACATTTTTATTACCACATATGAAATTTACCTTAGATTTGATGCCAAAATACATAAAATCTCACTAAAAGCATAAAATAACTACTTATCATCATATCTTGAGCCGGGGTTTTAAAACTTCTAGCTTGAATAACAAGACCGATGGAACTGGATTCCTAAACTTCTCCTACAAAACCGCCATTTTGCCTGGTAGAGAAAATGGCGGGTTGTAATGTTTTCAGCGCGCAGTGCATTGTAGTTGACTAGGATTCTTTAATATTCTCTAATATTCGCATGCCCATAAATAAACTGTACAGCGTTCGCTGGCTATGGTTGGTAACCAGAAGGGAAACAAAGGCACGTATTATGCTGAAGGATGATCAGACAATGTTGAAAATACCTCGTTCGATATCCAAACAGTTAGAAACAGAAAGAGACAGAACCTTGAAGAAATTGTAAGTAAATTCTAAAAATTTCTTTGTAAGCCAATTGATATTTCTGTATTATCAAACCTCTTGAAGTGAACTCAGAACCAATGATCAGTATTTTACAGATAAAAGAAGAAGTAACCTGAAGAAAGTTTAGTTTTATGACAGTTTTTGACCAGTTACCCCCTAATCAAAAGCAATGGGAAAGTAGAGAATTCGACTAACAGCGTCAATATTTCTAAAGAAAATTAAAATTCGTCAAACGCAGTCAAAACACTTACTCCATGTCATTTAAGAATACATGCAACAACGGTCAAACATACTCTTGCATAGTCTGTGAGCTAAAACTTTCCCACTAATGATATAAATCAACGTCAGCATATATTTTAATTTTAAAAAAAGAGAGAAAACACGAATTCTATAAAATGTCAAAAACCCTACTTCATTTCAAGTTCTTTAACTTTCTACTCATTATTTACTAACGCAATTTTTTGGTATTAGAAATAATATCAAAAGAGATTTAGCATTTTTTTTTTAGCTTTTTTCTTGCTTCTTGGAATATGTCCATAATGAATCCGATTAATGAAACAGATTTTTAAAACAACGACACGAACATCAGTAATAATTCTCCTAGAGAACGGATTTCAAGAATGGTTGCCATTTATTCAAATTACTACTCTAAAAATTTTTATCCTCTTAAAATAAAGTTATTATTATTATTATTATTATTATTATTATTATTATTATTATTATTATTATTAATATTATTATTATTATTATTAATATTATTATTATTATTATTATTAATATTATTATTATTATTATTATTATTATTATTAATATTATTATTAATATTATTATTATTAATATTATTATTATTATTATTATTATTAATATTATTATTATTATTATTTTTTTAATTATTTTTTTAATGATAATAATGATAAACTTTATTTCACAATAATAATGAAAATAGTAAAAAAGACACGAAAATATTAACAGTGATTTTGAAGAATAATAAAGATACTAATGATTTATAGAATCTAAAAAAAAAGGGATTAATACTAAAAAATATCTTTTTACATGTAATATTAAAAGGAAATATATAAATCATGAGGATATATCCTAAGACTATAACATAAATCATAGAAAATGTATAAAAATCTTATATATATGGGGGGAAAAAAAAACTAATATAAAAAGTTCCAGGACCTAAATTTTAGCACGAAATCTATCTAAATCAAAGTCTGTTTCTTGAATATTTGTAGTTCTCCTAATTGTTCTAGATTCTCTAAGGCAGAGTAGAGCTGATCGTAGTATCGCAAATGAGACTTTGGATCTTATCCAAGACATTGTTGTAGCATAGTTCTCTCCTTTCTTTGCTGCGATTAGTTCTGCCAGTCTACTGTGGAATCTTTTACACTCTTCACCCATTCCTCCAGTAGTTGTAAAGACTAATGGGGTGAAAGTTCCGTGTTCTATATCCATGACTCTTTTGGCGTATGCCCTCTTCTTCTCATTTTCATGTTGACGATATATCCGCTGGGGGGTTTGTTCCTTGTAGGAATCTGCGTTGGGGTGGCATACCCTTACGTCAAAGAACGCAGACCTCTGCTTTTCCCAGAATCCCCGGGCGTGTATGTCAAGGCGGGCATCAGGCGCTTTGTTAGCTCCGTTTGGTAGCCTCTCGCCAGTAAGTTCTTGAAGGACGGGTTCTATCTCGACATCCTTGCAGACCATCGTTAGCATGTCTGCTTCGAGATCCCGTAGCTCATTGTGTCGCTGTATTATGAACCCACCTCGCCTGCAGATCATGGCGTGGTCGATATTGAAGGTGTCACCACACACGCATACTGAAGGCTTGTCAGCGATTTCCCAGTCGTATCTGAGTTTTAGAGCGTCCCAGAATTCATCTTTGTTCAGATCAAAATCCATGTCCTTGATCGGGATGACCGTAAGCCAATTCGAAGCACCTCTTTCTGTAGCAAGATCTACAGCTCGCTGTGTCTTCTGGGGTAGAGAGTTCTTGACTTCATCAAGCTTAGTCTGGAGCGCTTCGTTTGTTTTTCTTCGTGCGCTCTGTTGCAGTGACTTTACAGAGGCATCATCTGGTGGTTCATGAGCTTGTGCAATTATATTATTGACCAGTGGCTCTGTGGTCTTGATCGACGCTTCAAAATGCGACGCTGCATCCTGCCTTGGATTTATAAGTCCGAGCCCCCCTAGTCGCACTGGAAGTGCGACAAGGTCCCTTTCGTTCTTGGTGCAGTGATGGTTATTATTATTATTATTATTATTATTATTATTATTATTATTAATATTATTATTATTATTATTATTATTAATATTATTATGGGGGCCTGGGCATCTCAAATCCAGCAGGAACGTCATCTTCCGAATACCAAGCCTCTATCACTGTTACAGACCCTTTGGTGCAGCGCATTATAAATCAAGAACACCAACCTCCAGAAAAAGTAGATGTGCACTCTGCATTAATCGAAGCAAGAACAAAGAAAAATGAGCAGTTTAAAGAGACACAAGAAATGGCCATGAACAATCTGACTCCAAATACATTGAAAGCTGTTGAATTAGCATCTGAAAAAGGTGCTTCAAGTTGGTTGAATGTCATTCCAGTCAAAGAGTTAGCCTATGACCTAAACAAGAGAGAATTCAGAGACGCCATCAAGTTGAGATATAACTGGGAAATTTCAGAATTACCTAAGACATGCGTCTGTGGAGATATTTTTGACGTCGATCATGCGATGATATGTAAGAAAGGTGGCTATGTTATACAACGCCATAATGAAATCCGTGATTTGGAGGCTGAGCTCTTAGGGACAGTATGTAAGGATGTTGAAGTTGAGCCAATTCTCCAGAAATTAACTGGAGAAATCTTGAACAATGGTGCTAATAGATCAGACGACGCCCGTCTTGACATTCACGCCAGAGGTTTCTGGGAACGACAAAGGTCTGCATTCTTCGACGTGCGGGTTTGCCACCCTTATGCAGATTCTTACCGTGAAAAGAGTACCGATCAAGTCTATTGACAACACGAGACTGAAAAGAAGAGGAAATATGCCAACAGAGTTATGGAAGTAGAACAGGGAACTTTTACACCTTTAGTTTTTAGTACGACTGGTGGAATGGGCACAGAATGTAAGATGTACCACAAGCGATTGGCCGAACTTTTATCATCCAAGAAAGGGGAAACTTACTCTAATACTATGTCTTGGTTGCGGGCGAAAGTTTCATTTGCCCTTCTCCGCTCTGCTCTATTATGCCTCAGAGGCACTAGAGTAAAAAGAAGAACTCATGACATTTATAACACAGATTTTTCTATTGACAATGCCATCGCTAATTTTAATTAGATTTTTAATTCTTCTTTGTATGTGCATATTTTATTGATATTTTGTACCTATATTGCTATATTCTTAATTTAATATTTGAACTCAGTTTTTTTCTTTACCTTAATAATACTTTCAATACTTTAGATTTTAAATACATATAACTTTGTAAATAGTCATAGCAATTTTTATAGCATTTTTTGTAATTTTCATTATTATTATTATTATTATTATTATTGGATGTGAAATAAAGATTATTATAATATTTAAAAAAAAAAAAAAAATTATTATATTATTATATATTATTATTATTATTATAAAAGAGACAAACTTTGAGTAGTGAAATAACCACTTACCTTCACAAAGTAATGGTCATGTCAACAATACCACAAGAAGCATGAACTAAGTCATTGTTCAATTCCAGTGATAAGAATATAATAATTTTAGAAGACAATTTGTACTGCCTAGTATATGAGATGGCGAAGTCAACAAACGCTGAGTTATGTTGATTGTGAAGTCTTTCCAAACTTCCGCAATATATGATCACGTGACTTTTTGCCGTGATCACTGAGACTAAAATACATGTGTTTGTTTTCTCTTGATGAAATGATGAAATGAGATCTAGAAGCTAAAACTTGTATTTAAAAAATGAATGTCCCTGACAATGCATTCTAAGCATGATTGGGCAGGTAATGTTCATTTAGTGACAACTTATCAGCTCTGTACTTGTCTTGACTCGAGACTCGTGAAAGATGCCGTTAGAGCCGATAATTGACCCTTGTCACGCTAGCGTGACATTAGAAGACATAAGCTAAAAGGAGTTTTAAATACTATCAAATTTGTCACATCGATAATAGTAAAAATGCAAAGTTTTGTAAATATTGCCCTTAAACTGACAAACATTTTTTTTAATTCTTGAAACAAAGCATTTTTTGCAAAGAAATGAATGTAGTATAACGCATGGCATGCGTAATCAGCCTCGTTCTCACGCTGGATACATGCATTTCTTTACAAAAAATGCACACAAATGCTTATATTAAAGATTCATGTCAAAAAAAATCATTCTTGTTACAATATTTCAAAATCTCTGTTTTGTAGGAGGAATGTGGAGACTGGAAGGGAAACGTGGTCAACAAGAAAAAATTGAAGATCTCGAGCGACAAGGTATACTGTAAACCATCCACTGCTTGCGAAGCTGAAGAAAACTTCACAACAAATTGGAATACTTTCATCACAAAATATCTATCACTGAGCCTGGGAGCCATTAAATGTATTTATACCTAGTTTATATCCGTATTCCGTGAATATTTGAAGCTGAAATGAGGCAGGTAACCCTGAGTAAATGAGTCTGTAATCAAGTAACAGAGGTATTTTACGAATTTAAAGAAGGTCTACCATCCTAAACATCTCGAGCTGCACGCGATCACGCGATGGTTGGGAGCCCCAAGTCACTATAGTGTTCCGTGTGTAGAGATCTCTTCTACAACTAAACGCTAGAAGTCAAGGCTTTGAATTTTATTTCTGTGATTCATTTAGAGACAGAACACCGGGAACTAAGCAGGTAAGTAGACTTTATAGGAGGAAATCAAGGTATACAAATGATTTCGACGTCAGCTTACCCTCGTTGTTTTGGTGTTTGAACTTTTTGAACATCAAAATATCTAACAAACGCTGTTCAAAATCTAGTGTTCGTTTATAAGGAAACTGGAAAATTAAGAAGGAATTGGTTTTGAAAAACGCAGTGAATAAACCTTGAAGGATCGAAGCCAGGGGTGTTATCACTCGGCTTCGTTAAGGGGGTCCAAAACAAACGCGGTATAGAGCGGATCACGTAAGAGTGGGAAACGATACGGCAAATTCGTAGCCGTGCTGTAGCCGTATCGTATCTTACCGTAACCGTATAACTACGCGTTGTGAATGGATGAATTACTGGGAAGCCATTTAAATGTTACAATATGTTCAGTGAACCGTGTAAGTCAGTACCGTATGTTTCCTGCTCGTACGAAAACCGCTCTAATGAATACATTTTCGTAAACAGTACCGAATACCCTTTGACCTAGAGACTGGAATTTGCTGGCCGTTGGCTAGCAATACTGTGGAGGAATCGGAGGCTACGAGGCTCAAATTCGACTACATTGCTTAATTAAATTCATGCTTCCTTCATTGAAAACAACGCGACCAAGCTGTGCCAGTATCACATGTAGCTGTAATTGTTTTGCAATTAGAATTAGAATTTGATAAGAACAGTTTTTCCCAGTTATCTGTCTTATGACCTTCCTTGCTATTCTTGTTACCGCAAGCCGCTTCAAGTCCCTCATGTATTATTAACTATTCTTTCGTTCGTTCGTTTTTTCTTTTTTTATTTTCTTTCCTATTTTGTGCAGTTTTTCTTTTTCTTTTGGATGGTTCTTTTCTTTCCTTCTTCTGTTCTTTTCCTCATTTTTCTTCTTGGCACAATATTTAGAAATAAATTAAATCCAATTTCAATAACAATACAACACCTGTTACCGCAAGCCCTTTCAAGTCTCTCATGTAATATTAACAAGTTCAGTTCTCTCCAAGCAGCTATCAAACAGAAGTAATAATGGCCATCGTTCGAATAATTCTCGACGTTATCTCGTTTTTTCTTCGAGCCTTTGGTAAGGTTGGTTTTCTTTGGGAAATACAGCTACAGCTGAAAGAGCTATGTTATGGAAAAGAGCGTCTCTCTGTGTCTACACCGAAAAACCCCGAATTACTATTACCAGCAGGGACTGTTGTAGAAAATATACGATCTGGAAAAACAACAGCCGAGCAGGTCATTCTAGCATATGTGGAGAGAATTCGCGAAGTGAATCCACTTTTGAATGCTATTTCTAATGATCGCTTTGGAGAAGCACTCGAAGAAGCAAGAAAAATTGACGAAATTCTTAGCGGCGAGTCAAATGAAGAAAGAGAAGATTTATTGAAAAAACCTCTGTTAGGAGTACCAGTTACCGTAAAGGAATCGATAGCTTGTCGGGGCTTGTCGCATTCTTCGGGGATTGTGGATCGAAAAGACTTGATCGCCGAAGCTGACTCGGCAGCACTCGATAATCTTCGGAAAGCCGGAGCAATCCCGATTGCAGTGACGAATTGCAGCGAGCTGTGTATGTGGTGGGAAACGACGAATAACGTTAATGGTCGGACGAATAACCCTCATAATACGACCAGGATCGCTGGAGGGAGTTCTGGTGGTGAAGGAGCGATTATTGCCTCGGCGGGATCTGTGTGTGGAATTGGCTCCGATGTTGGTAAGAAAAAATGTGCAGTATTAAGTTGTGCACATGTCGCCCATGCTCAGAGAATCTCGATAGGCCGTCGGAAGGCCGTCGGACGCTTGTCGACTCTGATGCTGCGAGTGCCGAACTCTTTAACAATTTCATTGAAGAAAACTTCTGTTTCAGATGACGAGAGTTGCAATATGAATTACATAAGTATTTGGCAAGACAACAGCAACAACCAATTAATACGCGCGACAGCCATCGGTTTTACTGCTGTTGTTGTTTTAATTTGTTATTTAGCCTCTAAATTTTCCAGCATGCGCCGACTTAAGGATATGACATGCTCTGGGGAATAGATTGCCATATATCACCTTCAATGTTAAGCACATGCAGTATGTCTTTTTAGTGTACAAAATTGTACTGATAGCTGTAGCTCTTCCTAAATAACATTAGGCTCCTGCGCAGCCGCTGTTAGTATGTCACGCAACTCCATTTGTTAGGCGAGAAAGTGTTGCGTTACAACATTACAAAAACAGACTAGCATAACACAGATATATGTGGTTTTTTTTCAGGAGGTAGCATCCGTATGCCTGCTTTCTTTAACGGTATCTTTGGTCACAAGCCCAGCCCTGGTGTTGTCCCGAATGAAGGGCACTTCCCTTACGGGACGACAGATACATTCAACGAGTACCTTACCATTGGTCCCTTGTGCCGATACGCCCGAGACCTTCCCATGATGCTAACAGCAATGGCTGGCCCGAACATTCATCGATTACAGCTTCATCAACCAATCGATATAACTTCGTTAAAGGTCTTCGTGCTTGTGGACTTTGATCCCGTTCTGATGTCCTTAGTCGATCAAGAACTTCTTCTTGCCCAAAACAAAACTTGTGATTTTTTGGAGAAAGAATTTGGAATCGAGATTCAAAGAGTCAATTTGAGGCTTTTTCGTTATTCGGCACTGATCTGGTCGGCGATGATATTCTCGTCAGAAGACAAAGTATTGATGTCAAAGTTCCTTCACGAAGACTCCAAATCTATGAACCCTTTCGTAGAACTGTTCAAATACTTTAGTGGTTTATCCAAGTACCATTTTATCACTCCTGTTGTTGGATGTCTAGAGAAATTGAACTTCCATGACGGCTTGTCATCTACATTTGTTGCCCTTGGCAACAAGCTGCGGCAGCAGTTAGACTCGTTACTAGGCAATGATGGGGTCCTTCTGTTCCCGTCTCATCCAAGAACAGCAATGGAGCACAACAAGCCCTTGTTGTCACCTTTGGATTTCAACTACACGTCGATATTTAATGTCCTGCATATGCCCGTTACCCAGTGTCCTTTGGGGGTTGATAAGGAAGGTATGCCGCTGGGCATACAGATTGCAGCTACAAGAGACAATGATAGGCTGACTTTGGCCGTTGCTAGGGAACTGGAGCGCGGGTTTGGTGGTTGGGAGGCATGGCAACCAGGGATGATGCAACACGATAAAAAAGCTTAGGAACTTTTAGCAAAACAAATAATCAACTTACATCACCTCACTCAATGAAGTTGACTTTGTATGACTATGAAACGCTTGCGTTACGGTCACGTTCATGTCAGTCACGACACGGTACGGAATTGCATGACAATATCCTTTAAACCAATCACAAGATGAGAAATTGCTACTCGTCCAATCAAATGTCTTAGACATGGCACGGCACGTTCGTTCCTATTTTCAACATTGTTCAACTACGTTTCAATTCTAAATCATGACTTCTTAAGTCCTCACGCTAAATGTTCAATTATGTCCCGACTGCAGTAGAGACAGCATATAAAGCTTCCACGATCACACTGGTCTTGTTAATTTTCAACGGTTTATTTTACAATCTCTGATATCATGAACAGGTTTTCCAAAAGAATCAACTAGATAAATATTGTGAAAAGATTATGGACCTACAATAACGATGTACAATTCTGCTGTTAATTTAAAATCGTCAAAATAATCTATTTTTATTACGAAAGTCGATATTCACAAAGAACCAGGCAGTTATAGTTTTTAGAAGCAGCTGTCTAGTGTGTTGTCATTGCAGTTGTGGCTAAGACAAGTATTAGACGCCAAATTCAAAAATCGTAGTCGGGTTCAAAAAGGGTAAGTCATCGAAGCTAAAGCGAAAGGTGTTCTGGGTAAACAGTTAACGAGGCTAATATTGTTGATATTCCAGTTTTTCTGCTCTCGAACATTGATTCGAGTTACCAAACAAAGCATTTTCTAATTCTTCATTCGAGTGTCTGTATGCAAACACTCTCCAAATGCCCAGGATATCAACTAGCCAGAATACCCCTTGGTCTTACCTTCCATGACTTAACCTTTTGAACCCGACAACGATTTTTGAGTTTGATGTATATTTGATGTACATGTAAAGCCAACATCTGGTTAAACAAACATGTTTGAACTGTTGTAGACAATCGTTTTAGTATTAAATAAGGCAACACTTTTGAAACAGAGTGGTTTCACCATGTTGGTGGGCAATACAATGAAAATGTTCCCCTAAAAATATAATCTTTTTCATGCAGAAACATTGCATTGTTTCTGTCCTACAACATGGCGGCCGCTGGCTACCGTAAAACCACTCTGTTGGTGTAATTAGAACGAAACACAAAGAAACAGAACTGGCGCGTAGATGAAATATAATTTTCAAGGAATTTGATATTCAAAAGTTTTTCGGGGTGGAAAAACCAAGGATTTTTACGAAATGGATTTGAATATCTTTGTGTGCGTTCACACGCTGTATACTGTTTCTTAACAGGCGCACAGGAAGTACTACCAGATGTCAGTGAAAAGTCCAGAGAAAAATCCAGATTCTTCTCCATAAATACTTGATAAGTACCTAGGAATGACTTCGTAGTTGACTGGAAAATCCAACTAGAACTCAACTCTCAACAATAAATTACATGAACTATTGATTTCTTTCTGTATAAATAGAATGACAATTAAATAACAAGGTAACAACAATAACTTAGCTATTAAAGATTCTTGAAACCTAGGCTTGTAGACTTTGAGTTTAAGATGTAGTCTTGGGAGAGAAATCTTACTGAAGGAATAAATATTGTTTTGAAAAAGTCTTGCCCTTTTTACTGCACACTTGCCATGCGTGATCTGGAATATTGACTGAGTATAGCACGGTTATCAAGTTAAGAGATGACAGAATGACAGCTGTCAATCATATTAGTGTGATGTTAGTTTGGGTTAGAAGTTGTTGTATTATATACATCAAGTTGTTTTTTATCATTCAATAGTCCCCTTCACAGTTCCCTGCGCCATCTTGAAAGATAGTTTGCAGTCTTTGCATCGAAGCGAGACATGAGGTGAGCTTGCAATGATAGGGACATGTGAATAATTGTACAAGGTGCTAAAAAAGGTCTATCATTGCAAGCTCACCATTCGTCTCGCTTCGATGCAAAGGCATGACTATCTTTCAAGATGAGGCAGAGAACTGTGAAGGGGACTATTAAGGAAGTGTTGCTAGGAAAATGGATGCACAACAACTGTATGTTATGTGAGTTTGAAGTTTGACGATGTCACGCAAGCGTCATACACACCACGTGGTCCTTGACTAACCAATCAGCGAAGACTTCACTCGAGCTTCAATCAGCAGTTTATATAACAGCTTTCCGTCACGTTAGTATTAGGTTAGACGATGTCACACAACGCCAACACATCACGTGTCCCTTAACCAACCAATCAACGTTGGTTCGTTTGAACCACAAAAGCAAGAATGCCACAGGCCATTGTTAGCAGTATTAGCTTTTTTATTATCATCTTTTAACAACAAACAATTAGTAAATTAGTACATTACTTAGTAATTAGAAAAATTCATGCCAGATTAGTAGTAGCCTCCTACGCAGACGCTCTTAGGGTCGTCACGCAATACTTCTCTCCCCAGAGAAACGTTGCGTGACGACGTGACGACCCTAAGAACGTCTGCAAAGGAGGCTAGATTAGTAGATACCATGCCTAATAATTAATACATTATCAATCAATCATTTATTTATTTTATAACCTGCTAGGCGCTACGCCTATAGACCCCTTTGCAGCAAGTCGGAATGCAGCTCATTTTGGAGGACAAAACATTGGGTTTCGATTCTCAGGAGATTGAAATTTTTTTGGTTGTGTCCTCCGAATTGAGCTGCTTTGACGTCACGTGAAAGGGGTCTATAGATCCCTCACTGTCTCTCAGTTTACTTGAAAGGAATTAGATGTGTATCTAAAGGTACCTCAGGACACCAGGTCACTCAATGTCCCTTAACTTGGAAGTACTTAAAGTGTCAACCGGTGCACGTACCTCAGTGCACCATGAGGTCCCTAAATGTCCCCAAGTGGTCTTTGTTGCCTTACTGCTCCTTGAAATGATTCTTTTCTTACTTTGCAGGTTATTTTGTAGCTAAAGCCGTTCTTTTTAGAGATGAACTTACATCAAAATTGTGCCAAAATCCTACATTAATCACGATGTTTTCTATGCTATGACTGACTCGCTAACTGAATCCAAAACTGCTGATGTCACCGAACATGCATTCATTCATGCTGTTCTATCATATTGAAATACCTATTAGAAAATATCGCTAATACAAAACAGATAGTTCCTTGAAGACCAATAGAAGGACTAAGAGTAGGAATGGTCACGTGACCGCAGCCATATTGGATGGCAGGCTGAATATTTCTTTCTTTTGGAAAACTGAATTGTCTGTAACCGTTTAAAAAAACCTGTTCATGCCATCCAATATTGGTCCCGGCTCGTGATCAAAAACAGTTCGAATAAAGCCTTTGCGTTTTTAAGTTTTTTGAACCAAAAATACTTCTAGGTCCCTCTAAGGTCCTTAAGGTCCCACTAGGTCCCTAAGTCCTTACTGCCCTTGGTAAATTCTAGCTTGATAGACTCGCTGACCGCCACCATACTCAAGCCACAAGTTTTCATATTCTTGTCTAGTTATCTCAGCACCATTTCTCCTGGCCAGGCCAGTCTCGTCCAGACTCAGTTCACACATGTCTAGATCGTCATCGCCAGCTACTAGCAACAGGGGGTCCTTGCCCTCGTGGAGTTCCATCTGACGGGCAATCCACTGACCATCAAAATGAGCGAACCTGAAAAAAAACCCACATATTTATTGGCACAAATGGAACTATTGGATTTTCAGAGCCTGCGATGCTAAACTGGTCAGCACATTTTATCACGTTGTGGTGCTGACCAAAAACAAAAATAGGCTCTTGAAACCACAATATATTACTTTGCTAACGCAGATTTTCTCTCGTTCCAGTTTACTCTGGGGGCAAATAGAGTGCTTACAATTCGCGTTTTTTTCTCCCGCAAACGGCAAACGTGACCAAGTTTTCTTCGTTTTCCTGTATTTTACTTAACCTTTTGCAAACCTTACCTTATTACCAAAGAGAATATTCGTTTGTTTATCTACAACTTGGAGATTTTTGCGATTCCTTTTTACTAATTTAAAAAACTTTTCACTGGTCAACTGACGTTTCACGTTTGCCGTGAACGAGATTCTAAACTTAAATTTGGCCGTGCAACATCATTTTGCCCCCTGGGTAAACTGGAGCATTCTGGCTGACAGCACATACACCTTTTCTGAGTTCGATAAACAGGATGCATTCTGGTCTAGCTTGGGTACGAATAACACCATATAAGGTATGGTGAACAAAAGATGTTTATACCCAAGCTAGACCATAATGCATCATTTTCGTTATCTCAAAAAAGGTCTAGGTTGGTCAGTGTTTGGCCACCATTTAGAGCAGATAATGAGATTCAAAGACTTTTATCAGCTGATTGAAATCCTGCAGTAACCGTGATTTTATCTCTGCGCAGCGCATGCTTGGCCATACGTACCACAATCCTTGTTTCTTGAACTGAACATCACGGTATTTATCCGACGGCTTGTTAAATGGGACACGGAAGAACCGTTGCAAACGACGAGGGGGAAGGGATGGAGGAGGTTGATTGGTATGAGCTGGACGAGGAGGGAGGGGTGGCACATTTTCATCAGCTGCAACACAATCAGATAAATTATTATAACTGTGAAAATCATGTTCAAAAATTAAAATAGTAAAATATTGCGTGACGGAGGGCGCAACAAAATAACGTGACAGTAACACAATACCTTTCTGCTGAATATCCTTTGGAGCTCTCTGAGGTGCACCTTCCTTTGGTGTGACACGTGCTTTGTTTGTTTTCTTCCACTGATGATAAACTTTGAGACGACGATGGAATTCCTCTTTACAGGCCTCCAGCAACTCAATATCTGGGGAGGGGAGGGGGAGCCGTGTGTTAGTTAGTACTAGTAAAGCAATTAGCCACTTTGGAAACGAGCAAGGGACTGGGGCGAGTTTTGAATTTTAATCTTATTAGCAAAAAAAATTCGTTATCTGATAAAGCATCTTAAGATTAGTAAGTCTGGCAAATTTGAACATGATCGAATCAAAAGACCCAGAATTATTGGCATTCAAAAGTGTCAAAAATTTACAAAGAATGTATGGTTACAGGGGACAAGCGTCCCCTGTAACCATACATTCTTTGTAACTTTTCAACACTTTTGAAGGCTTGTAACTCTGCTTCTTTTTTAAGAAACACCTTCAAATTTGCTAGGATTACTAATCATGAGATGCTTTATCAGATAACAAAACTTTTCTGCTAATAAGATTAAAATTCAAAACTCGCCCCAGTCCCTTACTCGTTTCCAAAGTGGCTAATATACATGGTTGTAGGTCAAAATGTCGAAATCATGGCATTCTTACCACAAGAGGTATTGATGGTATCTCGTAGATCTGCATACTTCCAAGCAGATAAATCATGCTTCTTGTCTTTCTTAGATGGTAGATTCCTATGAAAAGATATAACATTTAATGAACAGAAAATGTCACATAAAACCATAGCGTCACGCATGTGATGTCACGTCAAGTGTCACGCAAACATTCACATAAAATTAATGAGACCTTCACAGGAATCAAGAATTGATGCTGATTATGTACAAACAAAATCCATGTCACATGCATGAAGTGTCTGGTGTGTCGTACATTTGTCCACCGTATGTTACCTTTGCAAAGGTTGAGCAGCTTCGGGTGCTGCAACAGCTTCTTCATCCTAAAGACAGGAAAGAACATCTTTTAAAAAAGCCTTGATAACACATCCTTTGTTGGTTATGGTGGTTGTATTCTCGTTAATTTTAGGGCCAGGACTACTGTAGTCTACCTATGTAACAGTCGAGTGCAACGTTGCTGAAGTAGAATCAAGTTGTATTTCTGCAAGGTTGCACGCAACAGATTTTAAAAAAAACTTTCTGCTGCCACCCATTTTGCGCACAATAGTTGTATTGTCCCAAAATGAATGTTGTTCAGACCATCTTCACTTACATTGGCTAGTCGAAGTGCTAGTTCACGATCACGTCTCTCTTGTTCAATCATCTCTTGCCTGAAGAAACCCAATATAGATGATTTATTGCAACAATCACATAGAAAAGACATATTGGCAAGGTGCGTGCACAACTCACCTCTTTTGCTCTTCTTCCTGTAACTTCTGTTTCTCAGCCTAAAAAAAGCAAGTATCAAAGCAAGTCATCATGGGAATGAGGTGTCAGTGCAAGTCATCATGGGAATGAGGTGCCAAAGCAAGTCACCATGGGAATGAGGTGTCAGTGCAAGTCATCATGGGAATGAGGTGACAGTGCAAGTCATCATGGGAATGAGGTGTCAGTGCAAGTCATCATGGGAATGAGGTGTCAGTGCAATTCATCATGGGAATGAGGTGTCAGTGCAAGTCATCATGGGAATGAGGTGTCAGTGCAAGTCATCATGAGGATGAGGTGTCATTGCAAGTCATCATGGGAATGAGGTGTCAGTGCAAGTCATCATGGGAATGAAGTGTTAAGGCAAGTCATCATGGGAATGAGGTGTCAGTGCAAGTCATCATGAGGATGAGGTGTCATTGCAAGTCATCATGGGAATGAGGTGTCAGTGCAAGTCATCATGGGAATGAAGTGTTAAGGCAAGTCATCATGGGAATGAGGTGTCAGTGCAAGTCATCATGGGAATGAGGTGTCAGTGCAAGTCATCATGGGAATGAGGTGTCAGTGCAAGTCATCATGGGAATGAGGTGTCAAGCGGTGCAAGTCATCATGGGAATGAGGTGTCAGTGCAAGTCATCATGGGAATGATTTGTCAGTGCAAGTCATCATGGGAATGAGGTGTCATTGCAAGTCATCATGGGAATGAGGTGTCATTGCAAGTCATCATGGCTACCTGCAGCTGTCTATCCTTTTCCTCTTTCTCTCGTTGTATTCTTTCTTCTCCTTCGCGTTTTTTCCGTTCTTCTTCTTCCTTCTTCCTCGCGATTTCCATCTCCATTTTCCTTCAAGCAAATGAAAAGTTTTGTCAACTGAAAAAAGCCGGGGAACTTAAGTATGTTTATGGTGTTTATTGCAAACAAAAAATATCAAGTGCTGCAATTATTACTGCATTTATAACTTTTTTAAACTTGTTTTCATAACATTTTTGTCATTCTCTTTTTACCTTTTTCTTTCTTCCTCTTCTTCTTTTCTCTTTCTCTCTTCTTCTTCTCTCTTCTTTCTTTCCAATTCCATCTGTTCTTTTATCTTCCTCAGTCTCTCTGTCTCCTCAGCGACCTTCTGTTGTTCTTGTCGCTTGTTCAAGTCGTTCAGTTGGTTGTTGACTTTCTGTACCAGAATGTTGTATTCTTGGTCTATGGCTTGGCGAGTCATGACTTTAGACTAAAAACGAAACGATAATCCAATCGTTATTCATTATTCATAAAGTTTGTAAACCAAGTGGAAGTTTTGTTACAATATTCACCTTAATCTTGCCAATAGCTGCGTTAATAGAGTTACTGACATCCTTGACTTGTTTCACCACAACATCTCTGTCTTTCTTTAGGCCGGAAGCTGGTATAGAACACAAAAATAGCAAGATATAAATTTACTACAACTGAACGACGCCTCTATAATACTGACACCTCTCTATTACAGACACCTCCTTTGGTACTGACTACACTTATTCACTTATGAACAGACCTCTATGATACGGACACCTCTCTATTACGAACACTTCCGTTGGTCCTGGCTGCACTTGTTCACTTATAAACAGACCTCTATAATACGGACACCTCTCTATTACGAACACTTCCTTTGGTCCTGACTGCACTTATTCACTTATAAACAGACCTCTATAATACGGACACCTCTCTATTACGAACGCTTCCTTTGGTCCTGGCTGCACTTGTTCACTTATAAACAGACCTCTATAATACGGACACCTCTCTATTACGAACACTTCCTTTGGTCCTGGCTGCACTTGTTCACTTATAAACAGACCTCTATAATACGGACACCTCTCTATTACGAACACTTCCTTTGGTCCTGGCTGCACTTGTTCACTTATAAACAGACCTCTATAATACGGACACCTTTCTATTACGGACACTTCCTTTGGTCCTGACTGCACTTATTTACTTATAAACAGACCTCTATAATACAGACACCTCTCTATTATAGACACCTCCTTTGGTACTGGCTGCACTTATTCACTAAATAAACAGACCTCTATAATACAGACATCTCTCTATTACAGACATCTCCTTTGGTACTGACTGCACTTGTTCACTTTTTCACATTCTTACTGTATTGGCATATCTAATCTAGCAGTATTCTTGGAGTAACTGTACGAATGATAGACATTATTCTTACCAAGGTCTGCCATTACGCTAACTTGCACCTCGAGTCTTCGGATCTTAATAATGCCCTTGTACCTGAGAGAAACGAATGGAAATCATGAATGAATGAATGAATGAATCGAGATTAAAATGAAACAACCACAGAATCAATCGAAACTTTACCTTGGTCGGTGTCTGATAATAGCATTAAACATCTTGATTGTCTTCTGGATCCTGATGATAGCAATAGCGCGGAACTTGATCTTGTGCGCAACTGTACGAAGAAAAACAACAGTAATAATGAATCAGTTCATGGACTGGGAACCCTGTGTTACCAAGAACAGGTGATGTTCATCCCTTCCCATGAAAAAAAAAACATGGCTGCCATGTTCGTTGACATGACAACACTAACCAAGACTAAACCTTTTGGTTCAAGTCAACCAACATGGCGGCTACTGATGTCGGTACATGCAAACCAAGAATATTGATTCTTGCTTCTTATTACCCCGCACGGTTGTTGGAAACCATAGTAACAGTACAAAAACAAACAAAAATAACTCGTATAGCCAATCAGAAAACACAGTGGATATAGCTAGTTTATCGAATCACAATGCTGGATACGGAAGATATTGTTGACAGACACATTCGTGGATCATCATCGTATCAAGGTAGTGAAAAATCTTTTTGACCAGCTACACTTACGTTTAATGACGCACAGGGTCCCCCAGATGGCTCGTTTCCAGCGCGCGCGGATCAGCCAGGTCGTTACCTTGGCAACCAGCTTCTTTAGACTCTCCGGGTCTTGTTGCATGATCTGATCAAACTCCGCAAACTAGAAAAACACAGCAAATTGATCAAAAGCTAACTTCTTAACTAACCATCCACATTGATTAAACAACAGGATAAGAGGAATTTAGAACTCCATCAAGCCTGTGTAATGTCACGCAGTACAGCTTTGGCAATGCGTGACCAAGAATTTGTCACACATTATATAGTGCTGGCGGTGCTCTCCTGACAGTAAATGTAAAGTAAGGGTGCAAAACATAAGTTACCTTTCCTGGTCTGAAAAAGATCTTGGACGAACCAAACTTGTAATCATTTTCACTCATACCAACAGCATGGAACAGAGCCTGGAATAACCAAGAAATTAGGTAAGATTATTATTCATTATCAATAGTCAATAATAACATCTAATCATATCCAAATTACCTTGCAGAACATGCGAGGGTCAAGACGTGCTAGTCTTCCTGGTAGGAACTCCTTGTACCTGGATCAAAGACAAATCAGAATTGTTTCCAAGGCTAACGAACCATCCCCCCTGGGGTAATGGGAGGTGGGTGGCCGATAGCAAACTTTTCATGAAAGATTTCATTTGTTTGCACAAATCCTGTTGTTTGTGAGATACAGCATTTAAGGGGCCACCCACGGGAATTGTCAAGTTGTCGATAAATTGAGGTTGGTCAGAAGTCCATAACTATTAAGTTGATAAATTGAGGTTGGTCGCTTAATACAGGTTTACTGTATTGGGATTGTGTGTTCAGGGGTCGATGGGAAGAGAGAATTGCATGGAGGGGGGCTGCACGTCGAAATGTAGCTCAATTTGGAGGGGGGAGGTTATTGAAAGCTCTCGAAGCCCATTCCCTTGGTCCGCTCCATATAATTAGTAAGTAAGGCTTCTTACATTGCGTAGACCTCGTGGAAGGGTGCCCTTGAAGGCCAGCCGTCCTGCATGAGTGTTAGCACTGATACCATACCAGCACATTCTAACTGGCTTAGAATTGAACCACCTTCGAACAGATTCATTGTCATCTTGCCGTTTGGTTTGATACAGCGAATGAAATTAGCGCCCTGTGGACACAAGTTAGATTTTTTGGTCAATATTTTGCTCAATAAATGGACAGAAAGACAGTTACAAGACAAATAACAGTGGACAGCGTAACAGGCTCAGGCTAAGGGAATCGGAAAGCTGTAAACTAAACGTGTTCATTCGTTCGTTCGTCCGACATTCATTCGTTGATTCGTTCACCTTTTTTTAGAGGACAAAAAAAACGGAAGAAGCCGGAGAAACACTCTCACGCTCCACGAGGAAAAAATCAAATATTTCTACCCATGCACAACTCAGGGTTAAGAAAATAATCCAATCAATGAACAAGCGTTGTATTATTAAATAATTGCTTGATTGAAATCCATGAATGACTATTAAGAATTGGCCAATGCTTTAAGTTAAAGTAACGGTAAAAGTTCTGCAAGAGAACACGATGATAGCGCAATATCTTTTATAAGAAATGCTTGAAGAAAAGTCGAGAGCAAATTTGGTTACCACATAGTTCTATCAACTATATTGAAACTATACTAATATATCGATGAAAATGTGTGCAGTAATGAAGTACTTACAGTACTGTTTAGTTTGTTCATCAACTGGCCAAGCTGAGTCTGAAAACAACAAAATCAAAAGAAGGTTGAAAACTGCAACTCAAATCACGCAGGTGTCAAAGACTCTGAAATACAAATGCAAACACTTGCTGTTTCTTCCACATAACCAGCCATCAGTGACCCATAATGTTCTAGCCCTTTCGCTACACGTGCGGGACACCAGTGCCACCATATTCAGTTTTCCATTACCCAAACTTTTCTAGCGAACATCACAAGCCTGTTCCTGACCGCCTGGCGAATTTCTCGGCACTAGAGCAATCACTGGTGCCTTTACGATAAACATGGTATGCGTATGATGTTGGAATGAAATGTGTAAATGATCGTACCATACTGTGAAATGTGCTCAGAAAAAATTCTGAGCCCCAGATGGGAACTGCCCCTGGTGCCTTTATATCACACAGAATTCTTTTACAGCAGACTCTCTAAGTTTCGGTTACCCACGCTTACAAATGACAGTTTTGCTTGCCTTTGATTACTCCGAGCACTACCACCACCAATGTCTTAAACTACATGTTCTAGCAACACTGGCCAGATGGCCAGCTTATGACAGCCATCTCTCCTGGTTATAGACTCCTTTCGCTTGACGTCAAAGCAGCTCAATTTGGAGGATAAAACAAAGAAATTCAATCTCCTGAGAAATGGAACCTTTTGTTTTTTCTTCCAAATTGAGCTGCATTCCGACGTGCTGCAAGGGGTCTATATCATCTCTATCCTCGCTATACCATACTATACTTAGCATAGCTTACCCTAAATTTGCTACCAACGCTGACAAACGCAAGCTTCTTGCTTCCTGATCTTCCTCCCCCTCCTCCTATGCTCAGGTTTCCCATGACTTTGCCATCTTTGGATACACTGGGGAACAGATTCTTGATGAAGGCATCCTTGCTGTCACTGATCAGTTCTTTGAGATCGCTGTGGAGCGCATCGTTATTCTTGTCAGGGAATTGAGCCTAAGATGTAGAAAAAGAACAAAATCTTAACATGATGATGTTGATGATTATGATGACGATGATGTTGATGTTGATGATGATGGTAATAATGATGTTGATGGTGATAGTGATTGTGATGGTGATAGTGATTTTGATGGTGATGGTACTGATGATGGTGATCAGCATTGATAATGATGATGATCATGATGATGTTAGTTTCTTGACGAGAAGGAAACAAGACTGCCATGAATATGGTCACGTAAGCTGCATGAAGCTCTAACTATTTGAAAATATAACTACAAAGGCAGCACCTTCTCCTTAGTTATTTTACTTATTTTACTCCTAATCGCGCTCACCCAGAGTTCGTTGACCAATCAGATTACGAACTTTTACATACCTTATTTGTTAACTCCAGTCATAGAAATGTTTCAGTTTAATGTACAAAACTCGTGCATAGAAGTATAAACTCGAATTTTATTGCTTTCGATTAGTAATCTGATTGGACAACGAACTCCAAGGGACCGTGGATAGAGTAGAAGGACAGTAAGACCCTTATTTTTGGTCCAACTTTGGAACCTTTTCAGGACGATTTCAGGACGACAATACATCTCTTGGCATAAGGGTGTTGGGTGTAAGATTTTTCCATTTCAGACCACGAATTCCCTTTGTTTAACGGTTGCGCACGAGAAGACACATGAATACGGATACAACTTAAACAAAGAATATTATTCTCAAGGGAATATATTACACGTGGCCCGAAATGGGGAAAAATTACATCCAAGCCGAAGAGGTCTATAGACCATTTTACCTTGGGCATAATTTCAGTTTTCCCATTTCAGACCATATGTCATTCCCTAGAGTATTACTTCTTTCTTTAACAGTTGCGCATGAGAAGACACATGAATTGGATAAAATTCAAACAAAGAATCTTATTCTCAAGAGAATGACACGTGGTATGAAATATGAAAACATTGCGCCCAAGCTGAAAGGTGTCTATTAGAAGCGTCTTGTAATTTGAGAACGACTTTCTAGGGAGGGGAGGGTGTAGAAAAATATTTGACTTACTGTGTGATAACACACGGCTCCAGCAAAGTGACGAATCAGGAATCCTTCGTCATCTCGTAGGTTACGATGATACATCAGAGGTGACTTCCTGGGTAACTAGAAAACAAACGACACATATATAAGTCTCTGGTATGGATGATGGCGATAATGATAATGATGGTGATGATGGATAATGATGGTAATGATGATGGTTGATGATGGTGATGATGGATAATGATGGTAATGATGATGGTTGATGATGGTGATGATGGATAATGATGGTAATGATGATGGTTGATGATGGTGATGATGGATAATGATGATTGTGATGAGGGTGATGATGATGGTGATGGTGATGATAGTGCTGATGACAATGATGCGGGTAACAGCAGTGACGGTGTCAGCGGTGTTCATGATGAGCTGATCAGGGTGATACTGATAATGGTGATGATGACATTTATGATTATGGTAATAATGGTAATAAATGACGACGGTGATGATGTTGATAGTTGTGGTGCTGAAGACGATTGTGCAGATAATGGTGGTTTCAGATTAAGACGTCATTGCCGAGAGAACTCAGTGCTTACAATGATGATAATAAAGCTACATGTTGCTGCTGTTGGCAATAAAGGTGATGGAGTTTGTGAGTTTAAAGGTAGTAATCAGGCATATGATGGTACCGAATGATAGTGATAATGGTGGTGATAATGGATATATTATCAAAGTGAATAGCTCCCTTACCGCCAATCTAAAGTGATTCTTGTGCTTCAAGTGAATCTCTGAAGTGAAATGCGAGGATGTTGGTTTAGGCAGCTTGCTTTCTTCATCCAGGATGTCGAAGATACCAACTCTTTTCTCTTCTATCAAATCTAGTAAAACAACAACAAACATGGCTCATCAACTACACATGGCTCTCTAGCTTTAGTGTCTTTCTGTCATTATGTCAATCTATGTTTGCTTGTCTGCCTCTCTGTTTGTCTGTCTGTTTGCCTGCCTGACTGTCTGTCTGACTACCTCTATGTCTTTCTGCCTATCTGTCTGTCTGTCTTTCTGTTATTGCCTGGGTCCATGATATCTGGTCTATTTGTCTGTCTGCTTACTGCCTGTTCGTCTGTATGTCTGTTAGTCTGTCTCTATTTGGCTACGTGTATATCTGTCTGTCTGTCTGTCTGTCTGTGGGTGAATGTCTATCTATATTTCGTTTAATATACCTCTTTATCTTGGCATAATGTTTTCCCATTTCAGACCACGTGTCATTCCCTAGAGTATTTATATCCCTTTCTTTTTGCGCATGAGAAGACACATGAATATGGATACAACTCAAACGAAGAATCTTATTCTCAAGAGAATGACACGTGGTCTGAAATAGGAAAACATTACGCCCAAGGTAAAAAGAGGTTTGAAGTAGGTGTACCTGCCTGACTGCCAGACTAACGGATTGACTGACCGACTGCCTGTCTGCCTGACTATTTGTCTGTCTGTTTATTTGGGTACTAGTTTCATAGTATCCTTTTGGACTGTAACTTGATACGTCTTCTGCCTATATCTGTTAAAACAATAGTTTCCACAAATAATGGCAAATAGTTAGGCGAAATTTAAATGAAAATGCTGCGAGAAGAACAAGTCGAACTCTCGTGACTTCGGCTTTCGATTCTTTTTTCCCCTTCCTTCGTCCTTGACTGTGTCAGAGTCTCAGGGAGGTCGGTTTGGAGCAAGTCTAGGTATTTACCGATACAGTCCTGATTGTCCATGTATTTCACGGCCTTCACGCCCAGTCCTTCACGGTTGTACAGTTCTTGTTCCTGTTTAATGACAAAAAGAACGATAGATTTACTAAATTCTCATTACTTGATTCGTAAAACAATATGGGGCTTGTAATGAGAATTTGAAAAACCATCAGCTAATGTTCATGTCACGGTAGGAAGAGACAAATGATCTGTTAATGAATTCTCATTGTTAAGGACTGTTAAAACAGAATAGCTTATTTGGGAGAATTTATAGTTCGACTAACCTGTTTGAGAATCCTGTCATTGAAAAACTGTTGAAGCTTCTCGTTACAGTAGTTGATGCAAAACTGTTCAAAGCTGTTCAGTTCGTAATACTCTGAAAGATTCCAAAGATGGTTTTTTTATTATATTATTTCAATGCTTAGATCGGCTTGGAGAATGAGAGCAAGGGAAATTGTTCAAAATCACATCCTTCGTGAAAAAGAGTTCATTTCGTATGTCTGTAAAACTCATTGGATGCACGTGCCGTGCCGTGCCGTGCCGTGCCGTGCCGTGCCATGTTGTGATTGAGCTAAGTTTGGTTTAATGGATCTTTTCTCCTCTCTCCTCCTTCCCTCTCCTGTTCTGTCCTGTCTTGTTCTGTCCTCTTCTCTCCTGTCCTCAATTTCCTCTCCTTTCTATTCTTTTCCTCTTTACACCTCTCCTCTCTACTCTTTTCCTCTTTCCTCTGCTCTACTCCTCTCATCTCCTCTCGTCTTCTCTTTTCTCCATCTTCTCTTCCATCCCTCCCCCTTCTTTCCTTTCTTCTTCATATCGTGAAAGTGCCACATACATGACTTTTCCCAGTCATACAATTTCCTACTTTCTCCTTACCGAAACCAGCGATGTCCAGTACACCAATGTAAGTGGAGGAAGAACTAAAAGGGAAACACTGGTTGACCTGTCCGACTATGTGATCAAACAACTTGGTGTAGAGTGCTTTGGCCAAGGCATCTCTTGCTGCTCCAACTTGTTCTTTGGTCAGCGGCACCCTGTAGACCACAACATCATATACTAATAAGTATTACTAATTATTATTACATTTACTCCTATCTGTGGCTGTGCATGTGTGGTTGGTAAACGTTAAGGCCCTGTTTACATGGGAGTTGGATAATTTCTGGGTTTTTTTCAAACTTTGGTGTTTTGACCGCACGGAATACCCTAACATCACGCATACAATGAAAATCGATCGATACCTTGAGAAAGAAGTATCTTGTTGCTAAGCCCCGGGGGTACCCTACTTTCATGTATACATCTCTTTACCTTTGGCGTAATGTTTTGTCATTTCAGATCACGTCATTCCCTTGAGAATAATATTCTTTGTTTCAGTTGTATCCATATTCATGTGTCTTCTCATGCACAACCGTTAAACAAAGAAATAATATCCTAGGGAATGACACGTGGTCTGTAATGGGAAAACATTACGCCCAAGGTAAAGAGGTCTATTTCAGTGCAGTGCAATGTGTTTGTATCAGAGCAGATTTCGTGTGACTATAACATGCCAAATAGTCGTACAAAGCTCCCTAAATGGGCATTGATGTGTATTAGAGTAATGACTGAATGAATCTCCGTAACGAACATGGTGCATGCTGGTCTAGCTTGGGTACGTAGGGTGTAGTCTGGCTGCTTCAATCATCTGCCAAGCCAAATAACAAAGGACCTTAGTAATTGCCTAGTTATAGGAAGGCCTATAAGCAAAAGACCTTTACTGAATTAGACAATAATGCATTCTGGTCTAGCTTGGGTACAAACAACTCCATATAAGGTATGATGAACTAAAAATGTTCTTTCCCAAGCTAGTCCAGAATGCAGCATGTTCGCGCTCCCCGGAAAGGCCTCTACCACACTTAATGGCTTAGTATTTTCTCCTATTTTACGAAACCTGCTGTTGTAAGTATCAAAGTAAAATCAATCAAGAAGAGTCGATAGAAATATCTACTAAATAACGCTTAACTAGCGGCATATTGTTCTGTAACGAGTTAGTTTGTTAGAAGACTGAGATGAACTATAACCGGTTTATCTTGTTACTCAAAACTAAAAACCTGTAGTAACGAGTTAGTTTGTTATAAGACTGAGATGTTGATCTGATGCGCAGGTCATATTAAGATGATTATAGAGAGCTATAACCGGTTTAGCTTGTTACACAAGACAAATAACCTGTTGTAACGAGTTAGTTTGTTAGACGACTAGATATTGAGTTAATGCGCAGGTTTTAGACTGAAAGGATTTTTAAAAAGCATTTAAATGAAACTTTAAGGTTAAAAAGATTTGGTTTTATCAGATATTAGTATCATCAAATTCAATTTAAAATTATAAAATAGAATAAAAAATATTTATAATTCTGGATAAATAATTTCGAAACTGTTTAGGTGATATTTCTTGTCTCTTTTAAGTATGTTGCTTCAAATGTGACTGAACTTTATAAAAGTTAAGCATGTTGAACAAGAAAGAAGAGGAGAGGAGATCTAGAAGAGAGGAGAGAACACAAGACAAGAGAAGCGCCATAAGAGAAACCGAATGCAATTAGAGCAAAATTGTCTACCTTGTTACTAAGCTTCCATTAAGATTTATAAGAAGATATTAATGTTATTATCAATTATTAATATTTAAAATGATGACCTAAGAAGTTATCATTAATATTATTTATGGTGCATTAAAGTTAAAAAGGTTAGGTTGATACAGAACAATATTTGTTGCTTTGGCGGCCGTGGTACGCTGTCGGACCTCATGTCTGTTCCACCAGCGGACATCACTCTGGTTGTCAAGGACATCTGGAGCTCCTCTGAGGATACTTTCAGCAGTATGGCTGTGGTGTTGAGATCATTCATGGAGTTAGCAGCCACTACACAGCCACCTTAAAATACATGAAAAATATTAGTAGAGACAAACTAGTGGTCTATCACAAAAACCGTGCATTCTGAAGCTACGGACACTGACATGATGTAACAATGTGCGCGGTGTAGCAGGCAATCGATGTTGCAAGCCATGTCACACGAAGCAATTTGTGGGACGCACTGTTGCTGAAGTAGAAAACGATCTTACTTTCAGCAAAATTTCTAGCAATATTACGCGCAATGTTGCACCCTGTGTCCACGCCTTGACTGGCTTCCTCATAAGTAGGGTACTTCTCCAAAACTAGAGAGCAGATTTTGTATGGCTGTGAAACGGTACGGGACACGGCACGGTCACAGTATGTATTGACTGTATCCTCTGAACAAATCAACGGGCAGGAGATTATGGGTCGACCAATGAAAATGTTGGACGAGGTAGGCCTCCGTGCCGCGAAATTTCAAAGTCACACAAAATCTGGTCAAGTAATTGCAGCAGCAATTGAAAGATTTGTGCCTGGCCTTGTGCTCCACAAGGAGCTAAGAGAAAGAAGAAGAATTGCAGCAGCAGAAACAGAAGGAGAAGGTAGTACTGTTGTTGTTGTTGTTGGCCATAGCCAACAAGTAGTTGGAAACTACACTGATCGGGACTTACCCTTGGCATCATCCTTCTCCTCAAACTCGATGTTTCCAAGATGAAGTACTGCAGCAACCACCCGGTATATGTTATCCTTCTCTTCCTTTGAGAACCCCACATTGTCCATTGATTGGTCCATTCGCTTGAAATCCTTGACGTCATCTAAATTTGGGTCTTTGATGGAGCCCTGCTTCAGGTACTGGATGGAAGGGAAATGAAATTTCAATTGTTAATTAATTAAATGAAATGAATGAGAAATGCAATGAAAAAAATCGTTACTTATAGGATTGGGGAGGTAAGAACAGTAAGAATGTATGACAGTGGTCAAGTTATTCATAGGAAGGGGTGGGGGGATAGTAAAAACCCTCTACTGGGGTGGGGTCAGGTAAGATCAGTGACATTGTTCATAGGGAGGGGTGGGTGGGATAGTAAAAACCCTCTACTGGGGTGGGGTCAGGTAAGATCAGTGACATTGTTCATAGGGAGGAGTGGGTGGGATAGTAAAAACCCTCTACTGGGGTGGGGTCAGGTAAGATCAGTGACATTGTTCATAGGAAGGGGTGGGTGGGATTGGAAAAACCCTCTACTGGGGTGGAGTCAGGTAAGATATGAGTGACATTGTTCATAGGGAGGGATGGGTGAGATATTAAAAACCCTCTACTGGGGTGGGGTCAGGTAAGATCAGTGACATTGTTCATAGGAAGGGGTGGGTGGGATAGTAAAAACCCTCTACTGGGGTGGGGTCAGGTAAGATCAGTGACATTGTTCATAGGGAGGGGTGGGTGGGATAGTACAAACCCTCTACTGGGGTGGGGTCAGGTAAAATCAGTGACATTGTCCATAGGGAGGGGTGGGTGGGATAGAAAACACCACCTACTGGGGTGGGGTCAGGTAAGATCAGTGACATTGTTCATAGGGAGGGGTGGGTGGGATAGTACAAACCCTCTACTAGGGTGGGGTCAGGTAAGATCAGTGACATTGTTCATAGGGAGGGGTGGGTGGGATAGTAAAAACCCTCTACTGGGGTGGGGTCAGGTAAGATCAGTGACATTGTTCATAGGAAGGGGTGGGTGGGATAGCAAAAACCCTCTACTGGGGTGGAGTCAGGTAAGATATGAGTGACATTGTTCATAGGGAGGGGTAGGTAGTCTTACCATAAAGTCTTCTGCTTTGGTGATTTGGAGTTTATCTTTAATTTCTTTAGGTGCACCAGAACAGAGTCTGTAGAAGACATGGTAGTTGCGTTCACCTTTGGACTGCTTACAGATACGAGACTTCTCCAGAAGATAGTGAGAAATGAACCCTCCAACGACAATCACCTAACAAACAGTGCAATACAACAAATTTAACTCAATGTTGAATGATAAAAATAACAGCCTAGTTACTTCAATGTACAGTAATGTATAATGACAAGGTTATCATATTGATTGTGGAAATATATACACCCTTTAAAAAATCCTACAATGCCTTATTTTCCACGTTTGACTTCAAATTTATTCTTTTGGATTTATTAAAAGGGTCTGTTACATTTAATCTACAGTGTACTTGTACTAGTAATCATTATCATATATCATAATGCATATGAAATGCTACACTAGAGGCTGTTCCGCTGTCCTACCGCCCCCTGTACATATGACAGAGTACTGAGTTTCTGTGAAAAGGAATAAAGATAGTCTCTCATCGAGTCATGGAGAGACAATCTGTCAACAAATGTATACACTGAATTGAAATGTGGCGACCAATTTGAAAAACTATTGTTCTGGACTGACTAGCCTCTCATACATGCAAAAACGTTTTTATGTTTCCACATGAACAAGAGTCATTCCAGAACAATAGTTTTTCAAATTTTCACCATATTTCGATTTGGTGCATAAGATAACCATGGCCATTCAACACTATCAACTGATAAAGACTTGTAGTTCGGCAGTCAGTATGCTAAGTATAAGAGTTACACAGCTCACCTTTTCATTGAAATGTACTTCAACATATTTGCCAAAGCGACTACTGTTAACGTTCCTCAGTGTCTTTGCATTACCAAACGATTCAAGAAGGGGATTGGCTGTGAAACAAAATGATTGACAAATGTATATGGTTACATGAATAAATTACAGTGAGGACACTTGAACCATGAACACTTTATCCCTTGTGTGAATCGATTGGAATATGATTTATTTTGAACAATAAGGCTTCATTTTCAGAAGGTTTGAAGCAGTACCAAAGTCATAAAATAAAAAATATAAAAATATCAAGTGTTCATGGTTCGAGTGTCCTCACTGTAATCACTCCATTATAAAATTAAAACCTATTTTGAAAAAAGGTTGTTGGAACCAAAGGATAAAAGCGAGAGGTGAAAGGTGATAAGCGATAGGAGATTGGTCAATCCAAGATCCAAGAATAGCTTGAATGATTTGTTTCCTATTTTTATTCTAGTCTTGTTCAAACTGCCGAATCAAAAATGATACAAATTTATTTTATATTCAATATTTTCAATAATAGGGGTTTAATTTTATAATCCTCATTTAGGTGGAACCCACAATATCCCCTAGATCCCCCATGTTTATAAATTGTTTGTTACCTTCAACGATTCTCTGTTCAATGCGTCCCTGGTCACCAGATCCCCAGGATTCTGTCAGGTATCTACACATTATGAAAAGGGAAATAATTATCAGGGATCATGTTAATGCAGAAATCATGCATTTCTATACTTATTAGGCCCAGAAAATGCATTTTTGCAATTTACAGTAGGTGTGTCCCAAGACTCACTTTACTTGTGTTGACAAGCAAGGGCTTCCTGAATAATTGTACTCACAAGAAAGTTATTGGGACCCAAATTTGAGCAGTTACTAGGTTCCCAGGACCTGGACTGAAAAATCCTAGTGCAATCTCTGATTATATTTGACATTATATTGCCAGCAATACTTAAGCCTAAAAGAACCAAAGAACCGACATTGTTGAAGGATATACATGACATACATTTTTATCAAGTCTCAGGTTTAGTCTGGTATATTTTTTCAATTTAATCCCCCTTCCATCCCCTCCCATCCTCTCCCCTCCCCTCAACACAAAAACACAGTGACTTGCTTCGCAGTCCTTGCTTACCTCAGAATGTATTTTGTAGACTCAGTTTTACCAGCTCCACTCTCACCTAAAGTGAAATAAAGCAAAAAATATTGTACAATTAGTATGCCTGTGCAGATGTCCAAAAGGAGAGGGGCAATGACAGGGTTGAAAGAAAACATGAGTGTATCTGTTCACCGAATGTATCCAACCAGACATTTGAGGTTACTTACCACTGACAATGATGGACTGGCTTTGTTTGTATGCTCGCATATCTCTGTATGCCTTGTCCGCTGTAGAAAAAGATTATAGAAACATTAAGATCAAGTCATACCACTTTATTCTATCTGTTATTATTCAATACTATAGTGGTTCAATTTTGTATCACTAAATGAGCCCTTGTTATTAGTTGCTTCTAAGTTGAGCTTGAAATGACTGAAGTTTTGTCATAAAGTTTTATCGTCTAGCTCTCAATGTTTCTTAGGGCAACCACCACAACAGACTGTGAGAATGATTGCTTCTGATTGGCTGAATTGGTTTCGCTGCTTAATTATTTTAGCTCAAACAAATTCATCCAATCAGAAGTGATCATTCTCATGGTCTATGGTGGCGGTTGCCCTTAGAAACATTGAAAGCTAGATGTTAAAACTTTATGACAAAACTTCAGTCATTCCAAGCTCAACTGAGAAGCATAGTAAAGTCTTTACTTTTGTTTTCTTTTTACTTCTTCAATTTTGATTAATTAATATAATTAACATAGTTATTCGTTACACAACTAATAAAAAATTTATTACAAAAAATAAATCATATGCTTACCAATTGCAAACACGTGTGGTGGAAGAGTGCCGAGTGATTTGCCATGGTACTTTTGGATAGTCTGTTTTGAGTACAGTTCCCGCACTTCATGGTAAGGGTTGACCGCTAACAGGATATTGGCAACATAGGTCTTTGAAAAGAAGAGTATGAGGGAATGTTGAGTAAGATTGTGTTTATTACCCCATCTGGACCAAGATTACACACTATTTGCTATCCCAATCCTCCCCCCCCCCCCCCCTATATACCCAAATTTGCTCATCAGATCCTCCCAGTAGGCATGAGTATTTTCTACAAATTCACAGTATGCCCTCCTAAGACCCTCCCCACCCCTTGAAAATTCTAATATTCCTCTATGGGAGAGGTATTGATATTTTCTGGAACTACACAATATTTGTTATCCTCTTTAGACCCTCCCCACCCCTTGGAAATTGCAATCCCTTACTGGAAATGAATAGAAATGTGAATAAATTCACCAGCTACATACATAGATCTTGTCTTTGTTGTACCGAATTCTAATGTTATTAAGCAGAGTAGCTTCATTCAAAAACATCAGAGCACCTGGAACAGAAAAACAGTACATCAATTTAGAAGGCTGGTGATAGGACTTTGCGGGTAGCATGGGTTGTATAAATGTGCCACTAATGGACCATCCTGTTATCCTATTATCCTGTCATCCGGTCATCCTATCATTCTGTCATTCTGTCATCCTGTGCAATGCAACCTGGGTTTGATTACTGGGCTTAAGTAGAGTTGTTTGTTGGTTCTTTCTTTCTGTTTTCTTTCTTCCATCCTTCTATTTGCCATAAACCCATCTACACTTCCATCCATCCATCCATCCAGTAATTCATTCATTTGAATTATCGAGTACATAATTGAGATTGACAAAAATCTATCATATTATTGCAAAATATTGGTGCAAGAATTCAAGTAACATATACAAAATTATTGCTACGTGTATATTCTATATAATTTTTATAAATTTTATCCAGTGAAAGGCCAAGGTCTTGATAATCTATGATATTGTGCAACAACCCAATTCAATAATTGTTTTATTATACATTTTGCAAACTAAGAATAAACATTTGCTTTTACTTTGAAAAAAGTGACAAACATATTGTGATGAAATGTATTATCTATGGATAAAACCTACAGATAATACATTTATTATGTCTAGTGCACACGATATCAGGGATTAATTGGCTGGGGGCTCTCAACCAAACAGAATTGAGATACTCTACTATGTAAAATGTATAATAATAATCTTAAATTGCATGACAAATATATATGCCGTGCCTATTCATGTCCTGATTACAACCATAAAATATGTTGTCTGTATATTTCAAAAATTTGAATTTTAAATAGTGTGACAAATTAAATGCATGACAAAGATAATAACGACAATATGTCTCACTTGAAAAGTTTGATCATAATATGAGAAAACAAGAATATCTTATAGGTAGTTATCAAAACTATTCAAAAAGATTCCTTAACATATATATTATTGATATTTAAAATTCAAAACCATACTCTCTAAAATATAACACAGTCATGGAAAACAATGAAACTAGTGCTTGACTGTGCCAGAAGTTCAAAGTTTATTTTTTAGACATTATGGGATGATGAGAATTCATTGGATAAGAATAGACAAATGCAGAGAGGTGTAAGCAAGGGATTGGTGAATCCAGTTCTCATAAGACCCAGTACAATGAAGTATGTAACAGTTCAGAACAGTATGACACCTCACGTTGATGGACACACGCTATTTAACAAGAACAAAAACATGTTGGATATTTGACATTAAAAATATGACTTAATGAATATTTTCAAGCTTCACATAGTAACAACTAAATTATTTGTGTTAGGAAAAATTGTTTGTAGTTAATAGAAAATACTCTGTGCAGCACATATGGAATAGTTAAGGCCCAAGAAATTCAATGTCATTTATCTAATGTTCTGAATGAATATGTATTTTAAAATAGAGAGTCACTGATCCAAGGAAAAAGCCAAAAATATACATTCCAAAAATTCATTCTAATAAGATAATATGAGTAAGAGTATTTTCTCTGGTTAAAACTTTGGAGTAAAAAGAAAAGCTAAGGAAAAAAGAAATTCAATTTTCCACATCAACCTGTGATCAGTTCTACGATATTTTTTAATTTATATTGGCAAGAAGAATTAATTCTATGAATTTAGAAACGCTATTCACGTAAAACCTAGAGTTGATGGTTATATTTTCTTTCTTTTAGCAAAGAAAGGATAAATGTTTTTCTATTTTTGGAATTATTTGAGTATTTTGAAACGGCATTTCAGCAACCAAATGTTTGATCAACTTTGTTTACATCATTATTGGAACCACCTAGAAATCATTCAAGTCCATGACGCTAAGTTCGAATTTTGAGTCAAACTTTAACTCAAACAACAGCATTTTACAGTGTAAATATTTAAAATAGAGAGTAAATCTCTTGAGTTTATGTTGAGTTTGTTTTCAAGATCCCGGAAGAAATTTATTAAGATCATCATGCAAATTAAAACCCGCTACAAAAACTTATTCAAACTTACAATTATCCTCGACATCTTTTGAATTATCCTTCTCTGCCGGGAATACACGGTTGTATGGAGCGGTGACAGTCTAGAAATTGAATAAAAACGGACCAAAAAATTGGTTTAAGGGATTTTGGACGTGTCTTAGGGAGTTTTTGTGGTAATTTATTCATAAGATAAAGACCCACCTTTCCTTTGAGGCCATCGAGTTCTACGGTGATTTCATCAGCTCCGAGATCGATTATCGTCCCTAGACGAAACCCGTGCTCGATATCAGGTACCCAGATCTTCTGTCCGCCATCCATGGCTGGATTAGAAGATTAAAAGATGGGAAAACTAAAAGAAAACTTTAACTTTAGTTCGAGGATTATTTTTCGCTAGCGGGAACCACGGAGCCGGGTCGCTAGCTACGTCACGTGACATGGGATGACGTCATATAGAGGGTCAGTGTGCGCACAGCTGGGCAGGCAGGAAGTTTAGAGACAAGGTATAATAGTTAGTTTTAGGAGTATAAGAATAGTGGAGCGTAGATAACAATGGTATTATAGTTGAAAACTAGAATTATTGGATAGTAAGGATACCGGAAAGATTAAAACTAACCACGTCTGGCTGCATGGGCTGACCTGGTCGCCATTTTGTCAACCGAGTCGAAAGCAAGGATATCGGCTTCACAACAATAGGCTATTTATTCTTTTAACTTTTTTTCACAAATTGATTTTTTCATTAAAAGGTAAAATGGAGGGGATAGTTAATAAGCAAGTCGTAAGCAACGTGCTACAGATGTCCCAAAACATTTTGCAGGTTCAACTGTCCGACTTGAAGGAAAACAAGCTGAGACCGGCGTTTTCGATTACGTCATTGTTTACATTTTACTTTGCTGATTAGCATAAATGAAACTTCATGCAGCAAACAAACACACTGCATAAATAATTAATGAAAAATAGTGGGTTTAAGAATTAGTTTCGTTTATTTAAATCATGGTGGGCCGGTCAATGGCCGTTGTAAACTGATTGGGTTACCAGGGGATTGGTCGGATGGCAAGGATTTTTAGATAAGAAATACCGGAAAGTACGGGTCTGATCACTGGCAAAGTTCATTGCTTTGAAAACTGAACGGAAACATGGCAATTATTTGCATTTTGTGAGGATTTTGGGGAATTTAGAGATAAATGGACTATTTCCAAGATACAAACTTGCTCGACCTCTTAACCACAGGAAGCCCAGACGTTTCCTCTTCTAGGTGAACAATGAAGGGATTGACTGGTGGTAGAACATTAAGTCTGGGGGACGGGAGGGTTAGATGTTTCGATGACAGTTTGTATTAGCTATTCCGAGGTAGAGGAAAAAATTGGGTCGAGTCGGCATTGCAGTGCATTGTGGGACTGTTTTAGAGGATATATTTCCAAGATGGCGTCTACTTCGTCCTCTAAATCCGTCCCACAATGCACTGCAATGCAAACTCGAACCATTTTTTCCCCTCAGCCTCGGAATGGCTAACATTAATAACACCATATAGAATATTCATCTTTACAAAACGATGTTTCATACATTTATTTTCAAGACTGAGTACCATATTTACAAAATATAACATTTTTGAAATTTTTATACAAATATGAGTTGGTGCAGCCGGTTGTGTACGCGTGGCTGCTCAGTATTCTTATCTCGTCCTTATTCATTCCCACAATCCTACGCGCCACGAGATGATGAAAAGTAACTTCGGAAAGGCGTACAGTCTGAGCAGAGCTTATTCTTGTCACAACAAATGCTAGGAATTCAGAATTAAATAAGAATTATGTGAATATCTCGAGTAGTAAAGTACTCAGCTAAAACAGACCATGTCCCAAATTGAATTTATCTAAACTTTGGGATGATCGATAGTAACCAGCTGAGTTGATCGCCTTCCCCGAAAGGAATTATAGGTCACAATTTTTGGTTAGCATTTTTCGAGAATTTTCCGAGTATACAACATAGACTTTTCTTTTTGATTAAAATATAATTCCGCCATGAGTTCGACTAGCGTTTACGATTAATTTAAAGAAGAAAGAACTCGTATTTCATAAATTCTCTTGGCAGAATAATAGGAAATGCTAATCAAAATACGATGTCGAATCCTAAATTCTGATTGGCTGACCTTGAGTTTGTTTTGAAGGTCAACTCAGCTGGAAGATTTTCTAGAAAAAAATGATCGAATAACACTACACCTTAAAATAATAATAATAATACAGTTCATTAATTTTTACTGTAACCTCATGAGGTGAACTGTCAATTCCTTCTATCAAAAATATTCAGAAAAGTTGCTCTTCATCGAGAAGAGACGTCATATATGGCATCGTCAAATCATAATTGAATAACAAACACCTCCCTGTGACAATACATGAAGTACTACCCTTTGCGATCAAACATGGTTTCACTATAAAATTTTCTTACTTATAGTACACTCGACAAAATTACTCGATTCTGATTGGTCTAGAGGAGTACAATTAGAGCGTTAATTTGTACTCCGTATAAAGGCTAAAGGCTCGTGCAATTACAAGAACTTTCAAAACATTACTCGTACCTATTAATTTTCAAATTGTACTCGAGGTCGTGCGATTTCCTATACAAATATAATTTTTACTATTTGGTATTATCCATAAATATTTCTTCTCTTGTTGACAAGAACATTTCCTCTGTATTTTCTCCATCAGGGTTCTTTTCTGTCGGTGGAGGCTTGTAGAATCTCCATGAAAAATAAAAGAAACCCGCACCTAAAACTGGAAAAATAAAAAGATAAATCATCACAGATAAAAGGATAAACTGCGCAAACTAACAGATGAAACCCTGAAACAATCTCTGGGTTGTTGGGTTTTGCGGAGTGAGAAAAACCTCGAATAAAGGGAGAGAAACAACAAACTCTACTTGTATGTGATGCCGCATAGGCGGCGCGCTAGGGTGGGCCGGGGGTGCTAGAGCTGAGCACCCCAATTTTTTAACAGTGATTTTGAATTCCTCCATGGGCATCTTCTTTTTTCTTCTTCTTCTTTGCTTCCTCAGTTTTAGTTGTTTTCTTTCTGCAATTTTGGCGATAACAGCCCCCCTCCCCAGTTTTTATGTCCTTCCGTCGCCTATGTACCGAGAACAGGAATCGAGCCCGCGACGCCCAAGAGGTGGGAGGCGAGTGCGCTAAACACTATGCATGTCATCCTTGATTCCAGCACCGAGCGCTGTGTGGCCGGCAAAGCAGCCATTGCAGCGAAAATTCTGTTTTGGATTTTGTTAAAGCGATTGTCTTTCTAAATCAGTACTAACCTAGCGAAAGTGTAGAAAATACTTGTAGCCATACATCTAGAGCAGTCTGATTGTAGTACAAACAGCTGCCCTTAATACCACAGCTGTCTTCCCAAAGAATACATTTATTATCAAAGTAAGAACCAAACACGACTGGAGCTGGCAAAAACGCGAAGACTTTGAGAATAACAACTTGGAAACCCATGGCGTAGGCACGTTGATTCTCAGGAACACACCTGGAGATGATGTCAACATTTGAATATTAACATTAATTTGTAAAGGAATCGAAATGCTGTATGTCGGCATGTGTTCGGCTGTATGTCGGCATGTGTTCGGTTCCCTGCGCCATCTTGAAAGGTGGCCGTGCCTTTGCATCGAAGCGAGACATGAGGTAACCTTGCAATGATAGAGACACGTGAATAATTTTCCAAGGTGTTAAAAAAGGTCTCTATCATTGTAAGGTCACCTCATGTCTTGCTTTGACACAAAGGCACAGCTGCCTTTCAAGATGGCGCAGAGGGGACTGTTGGGTAGCTCTCCTACGTTCAATCAGTTTTTATGAAGGAAAATGTGCTATGTGTTACATTCATCAAGAACTCTGCTGCCTGCAACATTAAAAGAAACAGATGCGCCGTATGTTTGATCATTTTAAACCTATTTACCTTATTAAGACAGTTCTGACTGGTGTTATAGCGAGTCCAAAGCAAAGCAAACTAATGCATATCGTAATCATAAAGATAACAAAGTTCTTGCACTTCCTGTCACAGAATCCTTCTGTAGCTTGTTGCGCACCCTCGGGGGTACTATAGGGTACTTGGATACATGAGCAATTGGTATACCCCTGGAGAAATCAAACACGTAGAAAAGAATAGACCTCTTTAGTTTAGGCATAATGTTTTCGCATTTCAGACCACGTGTCATTCCCTAGAGTACCATTTCTTTGCTTAATGGTTGTGCACGAGAAGACACATGGAAATGGACATAACTCAAACAAAGAATGTTATTCTCTAGGGAATGACACGTGGTCTGAAATGGGAAAACATTACGCCCAAGGTAAAGAGATCTATTGAGTTAACCTAATTCTTCGTTTCTCATTTCTGGACCACGTGTCATTGCCTTGAGTATCATTTCTTTGTTTAACGGTTACGCATAAGAAGACACATGAATATGGATACATCAAACAAAGAATTTAACTCTCAAGAATGACACGTGGTCTGAAATGGGAAAACATTGATAGAAACATTCCTAGTATATTGCTAATAACTGTCAACTTCAAGAAAGCTAAAAGCACATGTATGTATTTCTCACGTTTGATCCAGTTCTGTCAGTACATCCAGCCTGGCATGGGCTGTAGTAAGTAGTATCATCTATTCCACACACAGGATTGTAATTCAACCGAGCACAGCTACAGTTTTGATTACAAGAAGATTCAAGACTAAAACCTGCTGTGAAGCTGTCAAAAACATGTAGAAAATACCATTAGAAACAAGACAAGGAAGAGATTTTTTCTGTTTGGTCAGATTTTGTATGACTCAACTCAAGATACGCATCATAGTGCAATGACTATGGCCGTGACGGGGCCATGTCTGAGTATTTTCATTGGCTAATCCACAAGGACCTCCAGTAGCGGTAGTGCGCTGGCCTCTCCCCTCTGGGGACTCAGGTTCGATCCCTGGACTCAGCATCACATGTGAGTAAAGTTTGGTACTAGTAGGTAGTCTCTTCTCCGGGTTCTCCGGTTTTCCCTGACTCAGATCAGCCCAGAAGTTGTTTCAGGGTTCGATAAAATCAATTTTATAATCTGTAACGTGAAAGTGCCATACAAAATCTATAGACCCCTTTCACGTGACGTCAAAGCAGCTCAACTTGGAGGACAAAACAAAAGAACTTAAATCTCCTGAGAATTGGAACCTATTGTTTTGTCCTCCAAATTGAGCTGTATTCCGACGTGCTGCAAGGGGTCTATCCTATGGTCGTGACAAGACATACCTATTATGATAGGGACCATTAACCCCTGCAAAGTCCAAGGTCCGGCAGCCGGGGATGTAAAATGCAGGTATAGAAAGTAAAGCAATGGATGAAAGTATGAAACACATCTTGGAAGAACGTTGACACATCTCGGTGAGGTGAAGGTGGCGTACAAGAAAACTACCTACTATGATTCCCCCTGATCGAGACAAAAACAGGTTTAACAGGTTTGAATGGCGCCAAAATGATTCTTTTGAGATAAAAAATATTTCTAGTAAAAGTAATATTATGGGTGGCGATAATAGTGGAGGTGAGATGGTGACGGTTGTGGTGGTGATTTTGGTGAGGATAATGCCTGATTGTGGAGCGATTGTGATGAGCAGTGATGATGATAATGATAATGACGGGATGTGGATGGTGGCAGTGTCATCATAAAATAATAAGAGCAGTTTTCGTATGACTATGAAAAACTTGCGGTACAGACCAGACCTTGTGACCGTGCTAGTGCCGTGTCGTGTATAAAAACATTCGACATTAGGTGCTGTGTCCGTCCGTACCGTAACCGTACCGTGACTTTTCACCCTCATACAAAATCTGCTCTAAGGTGATGGTAGGGGCTGTGTAGATTCTGATGGTAGTGATGCTGATGATAGCGATGTGACGGTGATAGTGATGCAACTGATAACTTAATTTGATCCAAGTTCATTCGACAGCCTCTACCGCTCCACTCCAATTAACCACCTTATTACATGAAATTTTGTCGACAATTTTATTTCGCGATTTTCGCGGTTTCCAAAAAGCGCGAAAATAAAGTGTCGCAAAAAATACCTGTCGCGAACTTAAAGGGACTTTTAATTATTGAGAAAATAAAGACGGGATGAAAGACGTCATTGTTACTGAGAGCAAAGTACTGGTATTTAGAAAATCTTTTCACAGAATCGAGAAATTAAAGTGTAGAGAAATATGCGACCTCCAAAATCGCAAAATTAACACGTCGCGAAAATTTCATGTAATAAGGTATTAACATCATAAAAGATGAATTGATAACCTACCTAACGTCAGGATAACACTAGGCACTCCAATACCGCTAGTTACCGTCATAGGCGAGATCCCGAACTTCAACTGTACATATTTAAACAAGAAAGGCGCAGCTCCGCTAAGAAAGAACATCCCGATAAGAACAGCTAAACTATTGAACATAAATGTTGGGTTTCCAAGAAGCCTTTTCGTAGAAGGAAGAAATTCACTTGCTGTGCCTTGGATTTCATCTCTCTTTGGAATTTCACCCTTAAGGATCATGTCTTCTCGAAGCTCTAGGGAGCCTGGTATTGAGGAAGTGAAACCGCTGATCGCTAATGAGATGAGAAGGGTTATCCAGCCACCGACGAAGTACCCTAGCCACCAGGCTCCTACCCATCGTGGGTCATCAGGCTTCATACTTTCTAGTCCTACTGGCTGAAGAAGCAATGAATAAGAATTGACATTAGACTAGCAGTAGCTCAACTGACGAGAATATAGAAATATTAACCAGCTGATCTGAAACAGTGACGTAGAAATGACGTCACTGCAAAACTGAGGTGTCATGAAGCCGGCGAAAATCGACTTACAAAAATTTATATCTGAGATAAATCTAGATTTTCAGGAGAGGTTATTGATTTTTTGTATAAAATTACTATGATATTCATTTGGGTGAGTAGAAGGCTTCTACGGGTGCACTTTATTCTACGGGTGCACTTTATTTGGAGCCTCGCTCTGTTGTGCTGTCCCTCACCTTTTTATATTTTTGTCTTATAATTATTATATATGTTCCTTGTATTATTGTCTTTATTTATATTTTTGATTCATATTTTGTTATTTAGATTTTATATATTTTTAAGGTGGAAGCTATGTAAATAAATAAATAAAATAAAATAAATGTCGGTTGGTGTGTCGTTTTAACTTGGTTTAAGTACAAAAGTCCGTGCATGGAAGTATGCGAAAACATTAAAAGTTGTCATAGCTGCATGAACGTGAGGCCAAGATTTCATGCATAAATATTTAGAAAGGCCCTATTTAGAAAGGGTGATTTTTCTGTCTCTCCTATCCAGACAACTCGTTTCCTGCGCTCTTCAAAAATCTTTAATTTTGTTTGAAAATTTAATATTTTCCTTTTGTTTTATCATTCCTAATGGATCAAGAATCCTTAAATCCTTAAATCAACTCCAGAAGCCGTGCCTTTTTGGCTTCAGTCCATCAATTTCCAACGTTCTGAGTTAGTAATTTTTTGATCGACGAAATCCAAAACTCCAGAAGTCTGGAACTGTTGCGGAGGTCGCATTACTGCGATTCTCAATATACTGCGAACTCGGTAGTTGCGAGTTTCCCGTTGGAATTTTTTTTTTCACTGCCGCCAGTCAAAAATATAAAAGGTACCGACTGATTAGTTTTGATTGACGGCAGCGAAAAACCAATTTCACAACAAGCAGTTGAAATGTCTGAGTTCGCAGAATATTGAGAATCGCAGTAAATATGAGCACTCTAACCTTGACTTACTAAATCAATATCCACGTAGATACTTAGCAACACTCCACCAATCATCTGTCCAATACCAACACCAAGAGCAGTTAACGTTAAGAATATCCCCAGGTAGATAGGAAACTGTTTAGGATGGACATTTTCATCTAGATAAGAATGCCCTAATGGGACAGTAGGAGCACCGCCTGACATAATCAACACTTCACTGAACATGAATATCATGACATAGTACCATCCTGAACCATCTTCTTGACTTGGACAAAAACCATCAGATGGTAGTGTCCTGTTAGTGGAACAGAGCTCTTGTTCCTGGAAAGCAAGTGCCAGGTTTTTTGGTCGGTACGGGCCGGTTATGAAGTGAGGCAAGGAAGCCAGAAGACATCCAAGACCTTTAGAGAAATACCAAGAAATATGTTAGCACGAAATTTTTTGTATTGGACATTTTTTATGAGTCACCATTTATCTTATCAGCACCAAACTATAGAGCTTTTAAGTGTGACGTCAATCAAATGAAAAAACGACTTCCGGGTCCAAAACGAAAAGCAGTTTATGAAGATTTTTCTTTCCTTTTCTTCGTGACAGGATTTGTTGTCCAAAGTCCTAAATATTTCAGGGAGAGGTTAAGTCTCTATTTTAGTGTTTTTGTGAGCAGTTTGACCCGGAATGCCTCTTAAACTCAACGCTGAATCATGGCGGTATTTTGAGATGCAAAATGCAATCGGAAAATTGTCCCAGCCTATTTTTATTTTATTTTATTTTATTTTTATTTTTATATATATTATATATTTTTTTTGTAACGCAAAGTTTCATCCAAAAATAAGCTCCCTCGAATTAAGCTCATCCAAAAGGTACATCGAGCGAATATAAGTGTTTATTTCTCGAGGTTTACAGCAATATAAAAAGAACTGAACATATGGATGATAATCCGACCTTCTATGGTATCCTTGACAGCAAGTTAGCACGAAAAATATTCATTAATTTGTCTCAGTTTTTTCCCCACTTATTTTGAGAACGTTTACATGAAGATAGGGTGACCTACTGCTAGCATAGGCTAACTCTTTGGGTTTTTTTTTTGAAGTGTCCCCTTGGGAAAGAAAACAAAATACTTGTTTCTGCGAACAGGGTAACCCTACGGGTTCTTGAACCAACGCTGACAAATATTGAGAAATGTAAATATAGCATTCCATCTGTCACTCACTAATGTGACGGGTCTGTCACGCATGTAAAAAAATATTCCCGTTAAGCATTTACCACTTATACTAGACTCAAGATCTTTTTATCGACTGAAATACTGTACATCAAAGCTGATTCTAAGGGAGGAATATAGAAAAAATATTCACGAGTTCTTACGAAATAAATAGGATTTTATTCCGCGTTGACGTGTTTACTGTGATTTTGTTTTCAAGCAGGAAAAAAAGAAAGCTTGGAAAAAATCAAATTAGCCCGATTAGCATCATAATGTCTAAACTAAAAAAAAAAACAGATCAGAAGAAAACAAAGATACTTAGCCAAATACTCTTTTATCTTTGCTTTCCCACATTTTTCACTACGATTTATAACTTACCTTTGATAAAAAGTCCACATCCTATCCATTTGGCTTTATTTCCGTACCCTCCTACGTAACTTGTTAGGACGGTTGCAACAAGTCCTGCAATATTCCCCACGGCTGATAGACCTCCTATTTCTTTACTGGATAGATGATAGCGACGTTCAATGGACGGGAGAATAATAACACGGATGCCTATTTGTACTATACCTGCAAAGAAAATGAAAACATAAGCTTGAATTTACGAACAATTCATAAATTTTAAGTTTGCTCATTGATGAAGCAAACTGACTTGAATTCCATCCAATACACCTCAAAGTTATGCAGGAACTAAATTCATGAGAGAAATGATAGATTTTTATCTTTATTTTTCTCTTTTTAGGTCACATTTAGGTTATTTTTAAACTAACACGAGAGAAACTACTCCAAGCTGCTTTTGAACAATGAATATCAATGATTTGACCTTCGCCAAATTCTTATAAGCTTAAGCGAACTGTGAAGTCTGGACTGAAAAATAAAACAACCCTTTGATAAATGTACACGAGGTTTTTTTATTGCCCTCGGTTAGGAAACTTTAAATTAAACTGACAGGCAATATCGGCCACAGTAAAAAAAAAATAGCTTAATAATTATGCGGTTTCAATATTTTCTAGGTTTTTGATCAGAAGCGAAAGTGTCTTATCGAAGATTGTCAGCCAGCTAGGCAAGCAATCCACAGCGACTTTTGATCAATTTTCTAGTATTAATTAACCCAAGCTAGACCTGTGAATTAGAGGCTAAATCTGAAAGGGATAAAATTAGAAGAACACAGGAATTGATTGAATAAATTATCAGATACCTGAGAGAAGCGAAGCGGAAGTCACGAAAAATAGAAACCATCTTGGACTGTTGAGTCGTTGAAGAAGCTTTGGTCTGAAGGAACCCCAGCCATATTTTACTTGCGAAGATTCCATCCAGATTTAACTTTTGTCTTTGTAGTGTTTAGAATCATAGGGGATTGTGAATAAATGCAATGATCCGTTACAATAATGGGGTTTTTTGTTTGGTTATATTGAAGGTTTTTTAACTGTGACCGGCTTGAACAAATAAAACCACGTGGATAAAACACAGGAAACCCGTAGCAAGATATTAACATAATCATTGACCAGACTAATTTGCATTTTTTATCAGTAAGAACTTTAGTAAAAAGTTGTGGGTCCAAATACTCATTAAAATCGCTAAAATCAAGGTGAAGCCAAACATCTTATCCAAGCCTTTTCATTTACGTGCAGCAAACAGAATTTTCACAAACAAACGGCTATTCTGTGTGGTGAGGTGTGGTGTGGTGTGGTGTGATGTGGTGTAGCAGTCACTGCCTACGGGGTTGCTCGGCCCGAAAGGGGTACTTTTTTCAGGCCGCAGGTATAGCAAAGGGATGGAAATTTGTGAGTTTTGGTATAAGAAGGGGTAGATTTTCTTCAAAGGCATATGAAAGGGGTACCTATTCAGGCAAAAAGGTATATAAAAGGGGTACTTTTTTGCTGAAATTTGGTATAGAAAAGGATAAGGGGTCGAGAGTCCGGGCGGAGCATCCCCGTATGAAACGACCCGAAGTACCCCCCCCCCCCCCCCCGGGACAATTTTGCTGCTATTTTGGAAGTACCCACATCAAAATTACTCGGTACGGTGCCGAGTGTCCGAACACTTTAATAAGTGTGAACATTACTCATCATGCAACGACTTCCAAATCAACCATCATTCCGTAATAACACTTCTCTTTCGTTTCGAAAGGAAATAAATTTATCCAAAAGCATCTTTTGAATTTCTAAAGTTTTTTTTAAAAGCAGATGCAAAGTAAATTCTGTTGGAGATATTACAGTGAGGATATTACACTTTGAGGTTTTTTCATACTTTTTTCTCCCTTTATCCCTTGTGTGAATCGATTGGAAATAAGATTTATTTTGAACAATAACATTATTTGAGTTCAGTGCTTCCTTTTCAGAAGGTTTGAAGCAGTAGAAAGTTCATAAAATAAAAAATATCAAGTGTTCATGGTTTGAGTGTCCTCACTGTAAAAAAACCCTTCAATTTTAATTAATTTTTAAGGTATATTATAGTCAAATTTGTCAGCTGCCGCAAGATAATATCAAAGGTCAAGCGATACTTAGCGCTACAGGTCAAATATAAAACAAACTTCTGTTACTGAATGTTCTAACTTGCGATTAAATGTTTTCAAAAATAAAGCGTTTTAACTAAATATAAACTAAAAACAATGAACCATGACACAGTACATTTTGTTAAGTTCAACTTTATTTTTATGAATCATTATTTAGTTAACTCGGAATCACTAAAACCCTGACAGATATCACAGCGGCTAGCCAGTCAGAAATGCACGAGGATTGTCCCTAAAAATTTCATCAGTACCACCTCCAAATTTGTCATTACACACTCAACCTTACTACTATTTCCTCAAATGAAGGTAATGTTCTATAATCTTGAAGTTAACAATACATTAATAACAGTGACAAATATCAAATCAAATTTAAACTTTGTTTTGAAAAATGATTTCTAAAATGGAGTTCAAAATTTGGTTCCCTGAGAGATAGTTATAACCACGATAGTTTTGCACAATAATAACAACATCAATTAGAGTAATTACCTAGGAATTTTGATTTTTAAAATGTTAAATTATAGAATTATAATTATTAAAGGGTAAACCTTATGAGATTAATGTCCATTTAATGACGTCTACTTGGCGGTTCATTCTTCTTCTTCTTCATCTTCATCTTCATCCCGTGCAGCGGTGCGTTTTTCAGGCCCAGAAACCTCTTCAACTAATTCTCCCATCATCTTCATCTCCTTTTCAATCTCTTTCATCTTGAGCTTGTAGTTATCCGAGTCCTCCATAATTTGGAAGATGTAGTTTTCCAGTGGTGGGCCTTTGCGTTCAGCCTCTTCATAGCGGTAGACCATTGCTTTCAACTGCTCTTGAATGAACTCGATTTTTTCTTCACCTTCAATCTCACGTTCACTGGCAGCGGCGTCCTTCTCCTCCAGCGAGGCCATGTTTTCTACATACCCAGTGAGGTGGTTCTCAAGAAGAGTGGCACGTTCTTCAAGCTGTTCAGCTCTCTGATTTGCTTTCTCCAGTTCATTTGTAGTGACTTTGAACTTGAGTTCATTTTCAGCGAGCTTTATGGCTGCGTCTTTGTCCCGGGCGATGGCTTCTACCAACATGTCTTCCATCTCATTCATTTTAGTATCGCTGTCTCTGTCCGTCACTTCCAGTTCTTTGCATGCATCCTCCTCACTCTTTGTACGCTGTTGCATCCCTTCCAACTCATTGGTCCTGATCTCTAATGCTTCTTTCGTCTTTTTTGCTTCGATTTCCACAAGCTGAAGCCTTCGTTTGAAAGAATCCACATCAGCCAAGGCCTTCTCGAGCCTTGCCTCTGCTTCTCTCAGCTTCTCCTTTGCTTCAAGTTCTCTGTCTTCAGTTTGGTCAATGTTCTCTTTCATAGAAGCGAGCTTTGACTTCACTTTGTTAAGATGCTCCGCGGATGCCATGATGAATTGGAAATTCTACGAGTTAGCGATACTAGAATAAAAACAGCGCTAACGACAAGAACAGGAGATGAAGCACACTTCTTGCTAGCCTGTGTGAAACCGAGTGAACGGGGTGTTGTGAATTGTAGCTATTGTTATTGAAATGTAGGCGTATCAATACCTACATTGCCAGCATTCGCTAGAAATCTCAGTTTACAGTTCTCATCAACCTGTAAAGGTTCCCTCAAAACTGTCTTGAAAAAAACACCAAAAATCCTTTTAAATCAATTAAGAATCTAACTCTTAGTGGAATTATAGAAATTTTTAAATAAAAACAGTGCTTTTTTTATTTTTTCACGACTACAGATGTCCAACACTAAAGGGTAGTGTTTGAGTCGGTAGTAAAAAGACGTGTAACACATTCCTGTCACGGGCATCATCATGTCACGCAATTCTACTTTCTTTCCACCAATCACGTTACAATGGCTGCTCGTAAAAAGGAGAAAGTCGTGTCACTGTAGCAAGATAAACTGTGTTCATACGATAATAGGTAAGGCTTTTGTCTGAGAATTTAAGAGCAAATATGTGTGACAAGAAGATATTAAAGAGGCCTTGCAATTGTTATGGGATCTCTCTAGTTATAGATAAAATCTGACTGCTTTTCAATCGAAAACTCGTTCAACAACAGTGTTTCTGTCTTGGTTACGACCCAAGCTGCATGGCCTGAATGGATATGACAAATTCACAAACTAAACAACTAGTATATTACTTTATCTTCAGTTATATGGATTTACATTATATATGAAAGACCTGTCACCTAAAAGTCTCGGCCCTTCTGTCAGATCTAATGAACTTTGTTATTATATAGGCGAATCTTTGTTTACAATATTTTAATCATTAGCATAAGATTTTAAGTCAAGAAAATTACAAACCGAACCCAAAACTTAAAAGATCTTGTTGATATAAGTAATCTACGAAATTGTTAGCTCTTTACATGCAATAGTTTCCGAGATATCACTAGCTTTCAAATACTGGGTGGCAAAAACACTAATGAGCCCATACATTCTCTGTAAAATTTAGAGATTTTTAAACCGCTTCACGCAAAATCTATTTCATGTGTCAAGCTAATTTTTTTTTAAATAAGCTAATTTTATCATGCTCTTTCGATATTCACTACGGATTTGGCGTAAATTTGGCTTAAAAGTGAAATTTCTATGCTAATGAAGCAAAAAGTTGACGTCAGCAAAGACCCGTCTACAGACACTAGTGTTTTACTGAGAATACGCCACTCGTGTTTTTATACGAACTACATCCGGGACCTCAGTGACATATTTTCCATATTCTATCGATGGCGTCACATCCTATCTTCAGTCAAAATGGGAATTATACGTTGGCTTGAAGATATGAAGTTTATCTCACTCGTGAAATATTTTCACCACTCGAAGTCCTCGAAGATAAACTTCATATCTTCTCGCCACCGTGTAATATCCTCTATTTATTGTAGCAGTTATAGACCCCTTTCACATGACGTCAAAACAGCTCAATTTGGAGGACAAAACAAAAGAATCTCATTCTCCTGAGAATTGGAAACCTATTGTTTTGCCATCCAAATTGAGCTGCATTCCGGTGTACTGCGAGGGGTCTATTGTATAGAATATTTTGCTGTTTTGCAGTATACGATTTTAATCAATTTTAAGCAGTTAAAATTCGCTCGATTAAAAACATTTCTACTAATTTTAAGTACGAAGTGAAGTTATTTTATTTCAAAACTTTCGAACACTTCAGTACAAGTATAGT